>PVKA01016099.1:0-48622 GCA_004027165.1 Ctenomys sociabilis | reverse complement strand
GCATTTCACGAATGGCTAGCGATGTGGAGCATTTTTTCATATATTTGTTCGCTTCTTTAATTTCGTCCTCTGAGAAATGTGTATTCATCTCAGATGCCCATTTCTGAATTGGGTCTTTAAATTTGAGGGCCCTGTTATATCTTAGTTCTTTATAAATTCTAGACAGTAGACCTCTGTCTGATTGCTTGTTAGTTAGGATGCCCTTCTTTCCTATGGCTAATGCAACAAATGACCACAAATGGAGTGGCTTAAATCAATATACTTTATTCCCCTGCAGTTCCAAAGTCCAGAAGCAAAACCAGAGGCTAGAGGTCCAAATTCAAGATGTTGGCAGAGTCAGGCTGATATCTGTATAACATAACCCCTCCTTACATCTTCAGCTTCAAATGTCCTTAGCACATCTTGGCTTCCTTTGCATCAGTCCCATCTGTCTCCAGTGTCACATGGTATTCCATATGTCTCTGTTTTCTTACAAGGGCACCAAACATTGGATGAAGTAGAAGTCATGCCAATCAGAATGACCTCACTTTGACCAATCATACCTGGAAGGACTACTTCTAAATAAGGGGACATCCATGGGTACCAAGCAGATGTGAATTTGGGGGACACTATCCAAGCCAGTAGTTACTGCTTAATGGTATATATGTGAATATATGTGGATACAGAGATGAAAGAACATTTCTAAGATTGTCCAGGTAAGCAGTAGCAGGCCCAGATTTATGTAGTGTCAACTTGCTTATTCTTAACTGCTGCTCTAGGTTGCTTCTCGTGAAATATTTCATAAGTGAATGAGTAAAACAGCGATCAATGGCCAGAGATTGTGTGCTCAGTTACCTTGCCCTAATTGAACTCCTTATCATCCCATTTTGAGATGACTGCCCCAGCCTCCAAACTAATAGCTCACCTCCATTGTATCCTTTGTCAAGTTCGCTTTCATGTGACCTCCAGATTGTCTTCACATAGCCAGATTTAATCACCTTATCATGACTTTTAAACAATTCACTGCAGTTAATATCCTTCATTCACTGAGCTAAATGCGGCATGTGGGTAGTGATTGTGCTCATTTTTGCTCACCACTGAATCCACAGCAATAAACACAGGTACTAGGACATGGAAGGCCCTCAAATATGACTATTAAGTAAATGGAAGAATTAAAAAAGGGATGAGTGGATGGATGGATGAATGGATGGATGTATAGATGGATGGATGGATGGATGGATGGATGGATGGATGGATGGATGGATGGATGGATGGATGGATGGATGGATATATAGATGGATGGATGGATGGATGGATGGATGGATGGATGGATGGATGGATGGATGGATGGATGGATGGATTTTCTTAGCCAAGTAACATTTCTAGTCTCAGTTTCTGCTTCTTCACCTATAAGCTATTCTTCTCTCCAAGCTACTGACAACATACTGCTGTAGTCTGGATACAGTTTGTTTCCCCTAAGGCTTTTGTGCTGGGGATTTGATCCTGAGTGTAGTAATGTTGATGAGGTAAAACTTTTAAGAAGCAGTATCTTTGATGAATCAGACCACTCAGGGTTAACATCGGTCTCCTAAGGGTGGGTTGTTACAGACTGAGACTACCCATATGCCTGGCCCCTTCCTCATGTGGCCACTCCCTGCTCATGTGTCTGCCTCTTTCAGTGGTTGAGTACATGGGACCACCTGGTCTTGAGCCTTCAGCCTTTAAAATTCTGAGCTAAACTATTTGTTTATAAAGTTCCGAGTCATAGGTATTTTGTTATAGAAACAAAAAGTGCACTAATGCACGCACACACAAACACTCTCACAGGTGGCTTCCACTCACAAGAGGGACATGGAATCTTGTGATGTCACCACCAGCACTTTATTTCCTCCACAGCATCTTCCTTCTTGACCCTACTCTTGTGAGGTTCTCATAAGCAGGGTTGTGTCTGATTTTTATTGCCAACTTCTAACACAGTGCTTATGCGAGTGTGAACATAGGATTGACATTTGCAGGATAAATAGCTGAATGAACAGTTTCATGTCAATGTGTACATAAACACAACTTTTATTTCTATTTTGACTAAAGCTTGACTGTGCATATACAGAATCCAATTCTCAAATGATGAGGCAACTTCTTGGCTTTTGAAACTACCCGAGCACAGATGTCACATAGTGAAGGGCAGACTGAAGCCAAAGTCTTAGTCCAAAAACAGACATCCTAGGGGCAAAATTATTAAAACGCGATGGAGGCTTCTACCACTCCCTGAATTCCTATTTGTCTATGTGAGGGGTGAGTGAGGCAAAAAGATGGAGAAACCAGCAGCATGACCCCAGCCTCAAGGGCTGCTTTTACATAACTGAAACAGCTTTATAGCTGCAAAAATATCACATCTGGAGTCCATTTCAAAATTAATGAGCCTATTTGCTGGCTTCTTATTTCATGTAATGAAGGGAGACAAGATGGCACAGAGGTTAAGTGTGCGGGTTTGTAGAGTGCAGAAGCCAAGGGATCTCTTGGGTCTCTGGTCTACCAGGCAGGTAGAAGGTGGACTCCTGTATGTTTCCCTCCCTTGGCCTCACTGCTCCCCCTGAGGTCATATTTGATTGCCTCTCCCTTCTTCCCAGCAGGCCTCTATGAAGTTGGCCATGCATGCACAGCCACCTCTCCAGCACACATGCTTTCCTGAGCCTGTTTCCCAGATCAAGCTCAGTGTCACCTCCTCTCTTTCAACATTTTCCTGCTCTTAGTCTGATGGATGTGTTTCAGTGACAAGCCATACCTCAGACTGCCCTCCCTCTTCAGAACACTTCTCTCTTGACTGCAGTGGACTCAGTTCTTGCTCCAAATTCCATCTCCTCCCAGGCCTCCTCCCATCTGCTGCTTCTTATCCTGACCCTGTGACCCCAAGGCCTGGTGCACCCCAGGATTCAGGCCTGGATGTCCTTTCCTGTCTGCAGGTGTTCCCCAAATCTAGCTGTCTTAATGAGGAATGTATGCTGGCGACTTCTCCTTCCAGCCTCTGCTCCCTATTGTGTCAGGACTCTGGGAAATCTATGAACCCTGTATGCTTGTCTGAAAAATGAGAACAACGCCCTATAAGCTCCTTGTGAAGAACAAGTAAGTTGGTATACTTAAAGGATGTAGGCTAGGGACAAGAACATGGCAGGCATGCAGGACAACCTGTAATCAAAGCCTACAGCAAATATGTGCATTTTAAAAAATTACAGAGAAAGATAAATCTTCCTTCAGCTCCTCCCTCTTGCTTCAAAGACATTTATCTCTTTGTTCTTAGAGTTTTTAAAAGCAGCTCTGGGAGTATTCCTGCATGAGTGTCTATAGCTGCCTTGTTGGTGGGGCCTCAGTGTCCCAAACTGATTCAAACCCTTTTACTTTTGTGGTACCTTTGGCTTTGGGAAGGAGCTGGAAGTCACACAGTGCCAGGACTGGTGAGTAAGGGAAATGGGGACACAGCATGCTTCTGTTCAACCAAGACTGCTGTCAATGGAAACCATAAATGGCTTCAGAAAATGACAAGAAAAGCAAGCTAAGTGTGTGCAAAGCAAAAAGTATTTTTGACAAGGATTAATGGCAATGTATGCTTTACAGTAATGCGTCTTTCAAACATATTCACTATAGTATCTTTTAGCAAAAATAAAAAAAATGTTAGAAACAATTCAGAATTTCACTAAACCAAGGGATAGGAATTCAATATTGGCTGTTATATTGCATATTATTGTCTTCAAATTAGTTGTTCAGATTACCAGATATGATTGCAAAATTGGTCCAAAAATTTGTCAAAACATTAAAAAGAAGAAAGAAAATTCAGCATTAACTGCTCCTTTTAATAGACTACGAAAAATCAGCAGTAAAGTTATCCAAGCTATCCTGTGGATGTACATGTTTACATATATACCTACATGTATATTTTTGATCACCCCTTAACATGGTAATCATTGGTTTTCTCTCAGGCAGCCATAAGAGCTTCTTCCTTTAGATGCCAAAGAAGCATCTCATGGTCCCTAAAATAGGACTCTTTATTCTCCACAAAAGCTCATCTCTACCTCGGGCTTCTCTTATCCTTGGCAAGGTAAGTTATCTTACTATCTTCCTCCACCGTGCTACCACCTAACATGTCCTCATTGAGCTCTGTGTGTAACTGTTCATTGTGTGCCCATCCCCAGCTAGGATTCAAGGACAGAGTGAGATCTGTCCTGTCTACTGCTGCTTTCCCACATCCTCTAATGGTGACTTATATGGACAGAGCAGTTGCCAGATATACAGCTGCTGAGGGAATGGGCAAGTGAACCCGTGAATAAGTAACTGGACTTACAGCTGGGACCTGCATCAGGCATTTACTTACCAGCCAGGACTCCAGGAAGACAATTACCCAACTATCTGTAGGACAGCAGTGTTTCCTTTTAGGGTTCTGATGCACAATGAGTGCTCTTTACAAGCCTAACACAGTGCCTGGACCACAGTGGGCTCCATTATAACATGAAAGTAAGCCACCTAGTAGAGTTTTAAATGAGTCGATTGCCTCATGAGTATAAACGCAGACAGGGCAGGGGGAGAGTAGTACATAGAATTATAAAATTTTAGGACTGGAAGGGACTTCTTGAGGGGACCTTTTCTATATTCCTTTGGTCTAACACAACCAACACTTCTTTGACACATAGCTGCCTGAAATCTTAATTGATTTATCCAAGATTGAAGATAGTACTCAGATGGCCTCTGAACCCCAAGTCCTTTAAATACAAGATGATTTGACTTTCACCTCAATTATTTCCATTTGATACTTAACTAGCATGAAGGTACCATACACATGAACTTCAGATTGTATCACTTTTCACAAGAACCTGAATTTTATAACTGTTTACAAATGTTTATCCATTGGGGACTGATGGAAAAAAACATACAAAATGCGAATGTAGCCACTCCCAATCTTTCTCCTTCCATCATTTCTTCATCCCTTGACCCCCTACTGTGTGTGCAACATTATCCTAGAATTAGAGGACAATGAGAAGATAGAGGCCCTTCCTGCAGGAAGGTCTATGAAAATACCAGCAGGAAAGATGTTCTTTTCTGTAGTCTTCCACTTGGCCACTTAGCAGACACAAATTCAAGTCTGGCTCTGTGCTCACTTCTTGGGCTTCTGAGATTCTGCCTGGAGTTAGGCTGCTGGAACAAAGGTCATTAAGTTCACAATGCCACTGAGTCATCCTTGTACCATAGTCTCAGTTTAGTGAGTGCTCAGGCTGGTAGGTAGTTCTATTCTGCTTGGCCCTGTGGGATTTTTTTTTTTAATTTTTGTTTGGTACTGGGAATCAAACTCAGGACCTTGCACTTGCCAGACAGGTGCTTGTGCCGCTGAGCCACATCCCTGGTCCTGTCCTTGGTCCTTTGAAAACCCAAGGTTTTCTTCCTTCTTCCCCTGCCATCCCATAAATCTTTATTGTTCAGCCTCTGTGTTGTGGTCATAGTTCCAGCCTGCAATAAGAAAACAGAAATAGAAATGACACCTCCACTAGGCCCAAATTCTCTATGCAAATTCAAAAAAAAAAAACCAACCATCTGGCTACATGTAACTGTAAAAGAGGCTGGAAATGCAGGCAGTGAGGTTTTCACTGGCTGCGCATAATTCTGTCCCTCTAGGAAGAAAGTGGGGCTGAAGAGAGATCAGCAGAGAAAGTCCTCATGTGCTGCACACCTGCCTGTCTGGGCTCCCAGTTGGGGCAAACAAAGTAATCAGATCCTCACAAACTGGGACAAAAGTCATGAAGAACAGTATGGGGACAGGACCAGGGGACTCACTGTAGTCAAGGTCAGAGCTGCCCAGCAGCAGGAACTGGCAGCAGAGTTTGTAGCAAAAGGGGAGGGTTGCTGTAGACTTCCAGGTCTCAGGTTTGGCTCTAAACTCACCAGCTGTGAACCTTGGGGTGAGTTATTTCCCCTCTTTGTGACGTAGTTTCCTCATTTAGAAGCTAATAATTAGCTATTTCAAATATACAATAGCTATAATTAGTATTCTGTTAGAACCTTTGCTGTGGAGATTAACTGTAAGGGCCACGGTACTGACAGGTACCAAACCCAGCCAACTGACACTGCTTCAGGACATGGAGAAACGCCCACCACAAGAGGCCAGAGGTTTCCTAGGTAGTAATATAGCTGAGTTATCATGTGGTTGCTATTACTTTTTTAGGCAAAGAGATGACCTTTCATTGTGGCAAATAACCCAAAGGTCTCTATCTTTCCGTCTGTGAAAAGCCCAGGTGTGACCAAATGCACCTGACACATCAAACACACAGAGATGACGCATCAGCAAATGTTTGAGCTGTGCCACCCAAGTGCAAATAATGTTGTTTGTGCTTTCCGCACACGTGCAGGAAGCACAGGGGTGGCGGGTGGGAGTCTCTGGCTAGACTGTCCGGTGGCTGTCCCTGTGCCTTTGTGTTCTCCAGATCAACAGCTACACTCTGTATCTGGGGTACTTAACAATGGCCATTTTGGAGTGTCCCCTCACATCTGGCCCTGGATGGGCACTGGGGTACCAGAAGGTCCCCTAAATCAGGGATGCCCCTTTATTCACCAGTCACCATGGTGACTAATGAACTCTGATTTGTGTTTTCTCTTCAGACAGTTCCCTGGGTTCTGGAGCTACAAGGTGACATTGTTCACCAGTTGCAGGGACCACACATCCTGGCCACCTCCTCCCAGCAATCCAAAAATATTTTCTCTTTAAGGGGAAAGAATCATGCTAGCTTTGCACTCCCTAGAACAGAGCCTCTAGAAAATTCCACCCAAGGTGTGGAAGTGGAGAACATACCCCAGGAAGAGGAAGCAGGATCCTGCTGGCTGTCTAACAGGGGACTGCAGAGGAGGAATCCAGGAAGAAAGAAAGGAAGAGCAGACTCGCTCTCTGCCATGGCTCCTGGGGTCTGTCCAGCTCAGCAGATTCTTGCATCTGCTTCCCACAAGACCCGCTTCACATGCTAAGACGCGGGGAGCTGAGGCCTCCAGCCATGGCTATTGGTTTTCATTTGCTTTCATTCGTTTCAATGAGTGGTGCTAGAAGTGAGAAATGATTACAATAGTTAGAATAATCAAAATTAAATTTAGTTAAAACTAAATCTTAGTTAAAAGTGATCAGATGTCACTATACCCAATTAGGTTATCTTGCATTGCTTTAGAAAGATAATTCTTCTCTGGAAATGTTCCACTTCCCAAATGGCAACACCAGAGCTGGGTCATGACACCCCATTTGGAAAGAATACCCATCCTCTGGGTTCTCATAGAACCCACCATGCTTAACTTCCTAAAACCCATGGGAGGCTGAGGTAGGAGGATCAAACTGAGTTTGAGCTAGAACTATATAGAGTCTCAGTCTTGACACACAAAATAAAAATCACCTTTAGAAGACATGTTTTAGGGGGATTCCTGGGTGTATCTTGAGTTTTTCCTGAGTGCTCTAATCAAAGTATGCATACCCTGAGTGGTATTGGGATCCCTGAAGGAGAAGGTTTTATCCTGATTTACAGTGTGGGATGGAAACATGGTCATGGTTACTGAACAGGGACCTGCTGATGCATGAACAGAGCAGGGATGCACTGGTGTGGTGAGTCAAGGATGAAGGAAGGGGCTGGATGCTACACGAAGGAGAGTTCTGGCATGGTCTGAGGTGCTTCCAGAAGGCTGCCGTAGACAGGCAATGCCTGAACTGAGTCTTAAAGACTAAAGATAAGAGAAGGGGGTGTTTCAGAGAAGAAGGTCGTCAGGCACAAACTCAGAGACAAATAGTGGCCAGCTACCCAGCAGGAGGGGCAACAGTCAGGGCCTCGGGAATGGGCAAGAGGAGGTCATCATAGCTCTGGGCCCTGGGCTAAGAGCTCACATTTTCTTTCTTAAACATGAGCAAGCTCCAAAAGCTTCAGAAAACAGTGATAGGACTGAGTTTGCATTCTAAGGCAGGGTTGTAAGGCTTGTAAAGGAGGAAGAGACAGAGTAGCTGCAAGCAGACCACATAATGATTATTAAGTATTATTATAAGGTGAGAACTGGCCAAGAGTTGAGCTGCAGCAGTGTAAGTACAGAGAAGGAATGAATGAACTCAATACAGAAGCACCTGAAAGACCAATAAGGCACAACAGCTGGTTACATGGGGATCTAGGGAGAGACTCGGATGAGATTACAGAGCTGAGGAGGGCTTCCTGCATGGTACCTCAGCAGCACCAGCTAAAGCAGGGAATATACCAGAAAGAGAAGAGGAAATGCCTGGCCTCAGCCATGCCAGGCTCTGGCTGTCTGTGGGACAGGCAGATGGAGAGTGTTGAGGAGGCCAAGCTGCCTGCAAGACCTTCCAAGACCCAGTGCTCTTATTTCTGGAAACCCCAACCCACATCATAGCAAATATATTAAAACTCATCCACATCCCACATTAAATGTAATATTTGCAGTTAAAAAAGAAGCTGAGAGGAATTTTACAATTTTGACTTTTGAAACTATTCGTGATTCATTTATGATTGGTCATGGTTTTGTCAATTATATGCAAATTGAACTTTCTTAAATAATAAATGTATTTCTATAATGAAATTGACACAGAGCTACATTGTACATAATACTAAGTCTGCTCTCAAGGGGTTGTTTTTGTATTTTGGCATTCATTATACCTTTATTTGGATCTCCGTGACCCAAACTGGGTTTAGTCCCAAACTGGTAGGACCACAAGAAGTGATCCCAATTGGGTGCCACTGGATCTAAATTGGTAGGGCCCTGGGAAGGTCACACTCTACAGGCATGAAGCCCATGGGAACCTGTGAGCTAAAACCAAGATTTCTTGTGAACAGACAGTTGAACATGGAAGTATGCTCAGGAGAGAGTTGTGTAAATTCTGGGCAAAACCACAAAAATGAATTTAATTACCCCAAGAACACATAAACTGAGAAAGCAACTGGCCTAAAGAAATTTTTTTCTGCAAAAGGGTCAGAAAAAAAATGAGAATTTTATACAGGAGACAGAGAGGTGAGAAGATTAGGAAGAAATGGCAAGCACAGAATGACGGGAGCAAGAAGAGAAAAATGTGACTGCCAAGGATACTCTGGGCCATCTTTGCAGAGAAAGCTCCCAAAAAATCACATCTACCACCAGCATTGGAGCCAAAGGCAGAGAGTGCTTGGGAGGGTGTGACCGAGCATCTGCTGAAGGCTGGCGAGTGACCTTAGCAGGCAAGTGTGGGAAGGACACAGCTGACCCTCAGAAGTGTCTCCACAGTAAGAAGTGGTGGAGGTGGATCACAAAGGGCTGACTGTCCCAACCCAGCAAGGGAGAGAGACAGGACCACACCAAAGAGAAGCACTCCCGAGGCGGTCCTGGGCTTCATTTAGAGCAGGATGGGTGTGAGTGTTCCCCAAACCAGGCAGAAATCTTCTAGACAAACAGAGATTGCAGTAAGGAGGGCAGGAGGGAGCACGGCAGAGGTTGCCTGGAAGGATGGGCAGGAGCAGGAAGATGGGAATTGGCCGAGGCTCCCCGACTGGGTGGAAGGACGCTGGTGTCTACACACAGCAGACCTCCCCACAGGGCCATAAACCCAGATGAAGATCAACGCTTAACTTAGCTTTTGCCTCACATGGACAAAAAGGACTTTTTTAGTGTCAGATCATGTATGCAGCTCTCTCTCTCTCTCTCTCTCTCTGTTTCTCTGTGTGTGTGTGTCTGTCTGTCTCTCTCAGACTAGATACAAATATATATACGCATGTATTATCCAAAACAGTAGAAGACACCAAGATTCCAACAGAGACTCTCTCTTTCCAGTAATTTAGGTAATTAGAAAAGAAAGAGAACAGAATGAAGGAGAGTCAAAGTCTCAGAGGCAGTTGAATTCCCTTCCTCTCTGCTCACAGACCAACTGTCTGCAAGTGTATCCAAGCCCTGCTTGGTCCTACTGAACATGTCCATTCATTCACTGAGCAGCATATGCGTGTTCAGTCCCTCAGCCAAGCCCAGGGGCTCTAGGTTCCTGTGGCAAGTGACAAATTGTCAATGAACATCGTTTGATACATGAAGCAACTTTCTCCCCCACCTTCCAACTCCAAATGCTGCCGCACTGCCTGGAAGTCCTACAACTTAATGCGAAGCTCGCGCTGACCCGCTCCTAGGCTCTCTATCCTCACCACAGAGCAGGCACAAAGACCATTCCCTCCAGAGTCTGGGCTGGCACTGGGCTGGAAGTGGGTTTGGACTGGTTGCGTAGAGCAAGCAGAGAAGATGAGAAATGAGTACACTAACGTTAGCCTGCATTGGTCAGGAAAATTCTAAGAAACTGTTCCCAAAGAGAGGCGGTAAGAGGATTTTTTCTCCCCTATTAGACTTATATAACTTGTAAAATAACAGGCTGCCATTTTAGAATAGTTGGTGTTGGCACTGTGCTATCATGAAAATTACATGAAACTATTCCTTTTAGAAAATATCACTTCAGGTTTTAGGTTAAAACTGAATGCCAAACACAGATGAGTAGTTGGTTTACACAATTATCGCCTTTTTCTTAGAAGTAAGGGCAAAACCTCAAAACATGCCACAGCAAAATGGCTATTTCTGTCACTGGCTAGCAATCGAAGGACATCCATAAACCTTTGGAAATGAATATCCCCAGGAAAATCTATTTGACTAAAGTCACAAGGAAGTTATTAACGAGAGTTAAGTCACTGACAGAGGTATTATTAATGATCTCATCAAATTTTCAGTGCATTTAATGATCACATCAAAGTCTTATTATTGATGCATTGGAGAATAGTAAATTATTCTACAGTAGTTACTTGGATAGAGATCAAGCAGAAAAAGGATGAGGGGCTTAAAGTCCAGGTAATTCCATAATTCTTTAGGCTTCACACAATTAAAAACTGTTGGAATCATTCGCCTCTCGTCTCCCCTTCCCCACTGCTGATGGTTAATTTAATCTATTTCTTTTAGATGCTAAGTGTTAACTGCTCCTCTTCCAAACACAGGGAGGACAGAAGGCAGAGAAGTCCTGCAAGCTTTGGTCTTCCAAAAGGCAGCTCAAAAGCTCAGTGTATTTTTGGATTGGAAGAGACACTGTCAAGTACACTGGATCTCAAATTCTCATCCCTCTAAGACTTTTCCCCAGGGAAAGGGACATGCTCCTCTCACTTCTCTGACTTCTCCACCCAACTTCCAGGCTGACCCCACTTGGAAGCCAGGATTCTTTGCTTGTTAACGGCCTCAATGAGGGCTAGAGCTTGGCCACACACTGATGTTGAACTACACATTTCCTACCTATAACCTGTGTCTAATCTTTTCCAAAATATGCATTTTACAATTTTTCTTTTCTAGATTATATCTCCGATTACCTATGACAATGCTTGTTCACTGCAGAACCCAGATCAGCAAATACTTACCTCCAAACACGCCATGGCAAGAGCAACAGGACATGTGTCAGTGTAAAGTGGCCCAGCTTCCAAGGAACTCTGGAAGCAAGCACAAGCCACTCAGTGCTCTGCAGAAGGTGGACACTGGCTATGTGTCAGGAAACCCCGGAGTACCAAAGACCTGACCTCACACAGACAGAGAAGGACAAAGAAAGCGTCATGAAGAAGCCAAGGGTCAGCATGATTCCAGGCTTGCACTCAGCCCCGCCATGGCTTCAGTCTCTGCTGCAGTCCTGTGCTTGCTTCTTGGTCCCTCCCTTCCGTCCTCAGTAGGCCTTTCAGACTGTCCCTCTTGGTAGATTCCCAGCAGCCCACTTGCTATAGCCCCTCACTGCTGGTGTTCTGCAGGGGTAGTGTGGATGGCCAGGGAACGTGAAATCTTCTTAAACACGGGAACACCCCACCCCGGTATGGGCTCAGTGCAGCTCAAGTATGGCTGCTGCCTATCAAATACACCATCAGCGTGTGGATCACTTCCTTCTCACTAAACCCCACCTCCTCACTTATTGGTTCATGCATTCAGGAGATGGAAAATTAATGTTTCCCTGGGCACGGCTGGTTAAAAGATTATTTTTTATGTACTTAGGACAGGGTCTCACTACACAGATCAGACTCATAGTGATCCTCCTGTTTCCAACCTCCCAAGTACTGGAATTACAGGCATGTGCCACCATGCCCAGTCTGTCACCAGCTCAGCACACTCCCGGGGCAGGGCCAGTAAGGTCCTTTCAGAGAAAGGACTGCCGCCACTCCAGAAATGTCTTGAGAAGCTACCACATGACTGGTGCAGCCTGACGGAGTGCCCAGGTCAGCTGCCGCCAAAGACTCAGAGGTGGGAGATTCATCAGGACAGAGAGCATTCAGTTGCATCTGAACCAATTAATGAAGAAAGGGTGGGCAGAGGGATAGGTAGGAGAGGCAACTTGTTGTCACCATTCCCTGGACAGTTACACATGATTTACATGGTGCTAGGTGTCACAGGCAACCAAGCTACCTGGAGATGATGCAAGCAAGACAGGAGGATGAGTATAGGTACAAGTAGATCCTGTGCCATTTTGTATAAGGACGAGAGCATCCATGAGCTGGGAATCTGGAGGGTGCAGAGGTCTTAGAACCCATTGCTCATGGATACTAAGGGACAAATGTATTCAATAAAGAAACTAACACTCCACTGGGTAAGAAACTTGGCCAGACCCAGCCTTCTGGAAATAAGAACTGGGACATGAACCTACAACTTCAGGACTCCACTCTATCTGAGTATAACCCTTTCTGAGGCCTATGTGACTCACTGGTTCTTTCCCACATTTTCCCACACTGCTCCAACCCACTGCCCACTGGGAGATGGCGGTGACCTCTCCTGAAGCAGCTGGGGAAACTGTGCAGAATGCCCTGGCCAGGCTTCAGGCGTTTCAGCTCCCAGCCAACTGGCACCGGAGAGTTGGCAAAGCTGGCACCCTTTCCAGGGGCTCCGTCATCTCAGTCTCCAGCCTGTGCCTGCACAACCACATTTTCCACAGCACATTCAAGCTTTGGAGAGATGGCCGTGGGATGGGGTGGAGAGCTCGGGATGGGCTTGAGGGTGGGCAGGAAGAGAAGCCTTTGAAGGCCACCTCACTTTCAGACCACAAGCAGGATAAAAAGCTGTGTGAAATGAAAGAAAAAATTGAAGAAAGAGCAGTGAGAGAGACAGTAGGAGAAGACTACTGAATAAAAGCAAAGACAGCATAGAGAAGGAAGAAAAGCAGAGAAGGAGGAGGAAAATGGATGAAAACACCATCCAGCTGAAAAACAACTATGACCACACCTTCGAATAGCCCAATGGCTCTCTAGGGAGACACCAGACAGAAATGGGGGAGGGAAACATAGCTCCCCTGCCCCAGCCCCTCTCGCCACACCCACATCTCAGAGCCCGAGACCCTTCTAGTGGGACCCTTTCAGTGTCCCCAATGCCCCAGGACACTGCCCCTCCCACCTCCAGCCCAGGCCTGGGTGACACTTCATGTCACAGGCACAAGGGACAAGCTTGAATCTTTGAAAAACGACTTTACCAAGCACCAATCAGAAACAAAAGAGAAATTGCTAAACGTGCTACTAGCAGTTCACTAAGCTTAAGAAAGCAAAATGGGCTGTACCCTTTGCCTGGTCTCACCGTAGTCCTACTGCTATTTTCACCAAGTGCCTGGCATGCCAAGCAGCGCTCTCAGCTCTGCTTTTCGGGCGGGGAACAGGCGGGAAGCCCCTGCCCAGACTCCCCTCCTCCAGCCTCCTGAGGCCCGGTGCCTGCACAGCCCAGGCCGTGTGCCTCTTTTACCTGTACCTGCCTAGAACATTGCATCTGTAAGTGACCGGGACCTCCTTCCAATCACCTTACACGAAACTGAGAATGCATTGGCTCCAGTAAGCAATGGGCTGGCTTCTAGGGTGAGGAGACCCACACTCTGCCCGGGCTTTCCTCCAGGCGTCTTCCCCTGCTCCCCCTCCATATCCGGTCTCCTTCTCAGTCCCCTCTCACAGGTGGCTAATGGTGGCTGCCAGTCCTGAGTCACCGAGTCCTCCTCACAGCACCTGTCCCTGGCAGAAAAGGAAAGTTCCTTCACTAACGATGCCCACAAATGCACAGGGGAGCTCTCTGATGGACCTGGGTGGGCTGGAGGTGGGAGGGGCAGAGTGTCCTGGGGGATGGGGGAGAGGTGAGGAGAAGGTTCTCAGGCTCTGAGATGTGGATGTGGCGAGAGGAGCTGGGGCAGGGGCACTGTTTCCCTCTCCCATCCCTGAGTGAGCTCAGCTAATCTTACCCTCAGTTATCCCAATTTACGCGCACAGTTGCAATCACAACCAAAGCCACAAACAACCAGTTCACAAAAGGTGCCCTTGCTCCTTTCTCTCTCTATTCACAAGGACATAAGATGAACAAGTTTTACAAAATAGTCTTAAGCAAGGCTATGTTGAAGGACCTGCCTTCTGGAGATTTTATTTTACTTTTAACTTAAGTCCATAAATCATTAATTGTAAAGACATGTGCCAACACACTTTTAATTGATTTTAATTCATATAATAAACTATGTATCATCACCAAACATGGTGGCAAGCACCAGTAGGTCCAGCACTTTAAAGGTTGAGGCAAGAAGATTGCAAGTCCAAGCCCAGTCTGGGAAACTTAGCTATTCAGCAGAATTTTGTCTGAAAAATAGAAAAAAAATTAACAAGGCTCAGCATGAAGCCCTTGGATTCAACCCCAGCTTTCTCTGTCTCTATCTCTGACCTGTCTCTCTCTGTCTCTGTCTCTGTCTCCCTCTCACTCTTTCTCTCTGTCTCTCTCTCCCCCCAATCCATGGGAAAGGCTATAAAATCAACTGAATGATCTCAGTAGGTCTGAGCAGAGCTAGCTGGGTTGGGTAATGTGCTTAGTGTTTTGACACCAAATTGTTTGGCATGGCAACACCATGGAGAACAGCTTGGAGTGAGGGAGCCCCATGGTGGCTCCCTGTAAAGTGGGATACTGCAGGGCACTTGGTGAGGAAAGCCTCCCTGAGCTCTCCAGTCTCACCTCCCGGGAGATGTTTCTAGGGTCTCTCTGTATGAACTGCCTTGGTAAGTCATGCAGGACAAAGGGAAGGAAAAGAAGGAGAGAAAAACTGGGAAGGGAGCTGGAGGAAGAGGAGAGGAGGAAAAGATGGGGGTAAGGAAAGAGAGAATGGGAGGTGTGGGGGAGGGGAAAGGGAGAGAAAGGGGAGGGGAAGGGAAGAGGAGAAGACAATCAGTAGGACAAAGTGGGGCAGGAAAGAGAAAGGAGAGGAGGGCCGAAGTCCACACCGCGATGCCCTGAGTCACAGCCTGGCGCCTGCACCTCACGTAGCTGTCCTTGAAGTCACAGCTGCCACGCCAGCGCTGCGGCGCAGTTTCTTCCTGTGCAGGGCGCATAACGGCGGTGCCCTTACCAGAGCTCTGGCGGGGGCTGCAGGGATGGTTGCGAAGCTCCTCAAACCCCTTCCTAGCTCAGGCTGTGCACAGTGCCAGCTTCTAGCCTCATCCTTCCTTCACCCCAGTGACACTGCTGGGGGCGCTAGAGAGGGACAAAGTACCCCCACCCCAGTACCTCACAGCCTCTCGGAGCTGTGAACAGGCCTCTGAAGAAGCTCAAAATGCATTTTGGAAAAAAAAAAATCTACAACTAAAAATCCCAAACCATTTGTAGAACCCAATCCAAGGTTTGGAAACCAAACCTTCCTGAAGGTCAAAACGTGTTCTGAGGTTTTGTTCCACTATTTTCCACTTATAGTCCCCAGCCATGCCAGGGCCAAGCTAGGCCTGGCTCTGAGCATCACCAAACACCGCAGGGGAGAAAGCCCAAGCCCCTCAGCCTCTGTGCATCTGCAGCCCAAGAGCGATCAGGCCCCGGAAGGGGACCCGGCGGCCACCTTTCAGAGCAGCTGGAAGCCCGTGTCTGTGGAGCACAAGGCGTGAGGCAGCCTGAGATTCCCTCCAGGTCCCAACCTGGGGACACTGAGGTCTCACAGCACTCTGGCTCAGCTGCAGGCTGAATGAGAAGGGAAGCTGCCAGGAATGGGATGAATAGACTGATTTTTCCAGAAAGAATCTTTAGGCCAATATAGAATGCAGTCACTGAGCTGAGCCCCCAACACACGTTCTTTAGGAATACAAATTCCTTGAGGCACTCACACCAAGAGCTCAGTAACTCACCTCTCACAGGAGCAGTGGGGTGGAGGTCACAGGGAGAGCTGTTTAAGAAGGAAAAGAAGAGCAGAGGGAGGACCAGGGAGATGGGATGGGTCACACAGAAACACCAGGGAGGCATGGGGAAGGTTGTGAGGGGTCTTGTAGCAGCTTGTGCTGGCCAAAGGGCTCCATGGACTTTGTAGGAATCTGAGGAATCACCATTCTGCCCACAGATGGGGGCAGACGCACTGAAAGGGGACCACTCCAGATGGGGGAGAAATGCTGATTCGGTCATCATTTAAATTGCTGTGTGTGTGTGTGTGTGTGTGTGTGTGAGAGAGAGAGAGAGAGAGAGAGAGAGAGAGAGAGAGAGAGAGACAGAGACAGAGACAGAGACAGAGACAGAGACAGACAGACAGAGACAGGCAGAGACAGAGATTGATACAGAAACACGCAATTTCTTAAGTAGGCAGAGAGTCTATAACTTGCCTTGTATTTTAGACCTCCTATGACTTACTGGTTTAGAACCTAAGAACAAATCTCAATTTTAATTCCACTTCTAACAGTTTTCTCACTGGCTGACTCTGGGAAAAGCTACTGGAAACTCACCTTTTTCCTTTTTCTGAAACACAGGCAACCTGTTGATAAGAAATTAATGTGATAACATATGTATGTCACAGCTGGCACAGGCCCATTGTTCTCATTCAATAAATGTCATAAGGAAATTACTGTTAGTAGACACTGTTCTGAAAACATCTGAGAGTCCCAGAGAAGCTCTGAACCACTAGCCTGAGTACTTCCATATCCAGTTCTAGTTCTAGGAGTCTCTGGAACCCAAGTTGTCTCTTGGCTCCTCATCCACCTTGAGTAGACAGGTAGAGTAACAAGCTGGTTACATTCCTTCCTTCTACACATGTGTGCACTGCTGGCCAGGCTCAGGACCAAATCATTCAGATGCTTCCTGTACTGAGATGGAATTGGAATAAGCCTGTGGTCCATAGAAGCGATTTATGCATTTGAATGAGTACCATGTCACCTAAAAATCCTGCAACAAAACAGATTTCTGAGCCCTACCCCCTGGAGTTCTTGAGTGAGGTCTAAGAATCTGTAGTTCCGACTGATGCCCTAGAGGTGGGGAGCACGTGTTGAGACTCAGTGGTCTAAAGACTCCCAGCATTCTTTCTGGCCATCCCCATGCAATTACTTATCTCAGGGATAACACTGTAGTGGGACGGGGTACAGCTGGGGTCAGCGTCCTTCAGGGACCATCTTAGGTGCTGCATTGCCACATGGGATCTTGAGCCACTAGGAGAGGAAGGAGCGAACTATTAATGTCCCAGCACCTAGCTAGCAGTCCCTGAGGCCAAGGACAGTCCAGAGAATCCTGGGAGGCACACCCCTCCTCCCCTGCTTCTGGCATCAGAGGTTTTTCACAGGAGATGTCTGATCGATATTCATTGATGAGACCAGAGGAAGAACTTGCTTACATTCTGGGCCACAAAATGCGAACCCTAATCACGCAGTAAACATTTATACAGCATCAACTGTACAGTCTCCAGAGCATCTGACCCCAGCCATTACTGATTCATCGTCACCACCACCGTTATGCTTGAGGACCAGCCGAGTGCTCAGCACATTGTGAATTCTCCATGGCAGCAGGCTTCTTTCCACACTCTGTTTACAGAGTGTTATTCAGAGCTGCACTGTCTGTACTCTGTCCCCAGCTTTCTTTTCCTCCTTGGACCAATGGCTCTGGTTAGTACTTCTTACGACTTCTGATAATTCAACTTGATGCTCAGTATTATTTGTACATGACTACAAATAACACCCTTCCATTCTCCTCCCCTGATTATTAAAGAGAAGCTTCCTGTGAAACCAATCCCTCCACCTGTGCTGGGGTCATCCTTTCCTTTGGTGACCTTAGTTACTTAGATTCTTCAAATGTGTCCCCCTTATTCCTGCATCTAAATCTTCCCTCTCCCCATGATGCATCTCAGAAAGCAGATCAGGTCTTTAAAGAACAAGCAAACAAGCCAGCAAGCTGCCTTGCCTCTTCTGTAAATCTCTGCATAGTTTTTGCTCTGAGGTTTTTTCTTTTTCCCTCTTACTCTTGAGAGTTCTTGGAAATCTCGGGCACCCCTTGCTGATTTCCCTTCCTGCTTTCGTCACCACAGTAGACTGGCTCCCAGCCACCTCTTCACTTACGCCGGTCTTCTCAAGGTCACAGTGACCTCTGTATTTATAAGTCGGGTGGTAGACACACATGTGTTACCTTACTTGACCTCCTAATGCCTTTGGTACAAGAGAGCTACTCCTTCCTTAAAGCTGCCTTTTCCATTAAGGCCATCCTCAGTTCCAGCTGCCTCCCTCCTACACATGGCACTTCAAAGTACATGTAGTGAAGCTGGATTCGTCTTTCCCTTCAAACCAAACTATCCTCACCTATGTCTAATTTATAACAATGTCACTGCCTTATGCATCAGCTCATCCAACCCAAGAATTTCAAAGTTGTCTCCCATCTTCCTGTGCTCGTCCTCTAGGTTCACTTGGCTGTTTAATCCTATTAACTTTCTTACTTTACCATTTTTGGGGTTCTCCTGTGTCACTCCTCCGACTATTGCTTTGTAGTATTGCTATGATTTTTCAGGACATGATAGCACTCACCTGAATTATTCCCACAATCTCCTGGGTAGTGGAAACATCTCCAGCCTCTCCTTATACCAAAAAATTCCATGCTGAAGTTAGTAGGAGACAGAAATACCACAAGTTGGAAGTGAGAGACTGCCCACCCTCAGATGAAAGTGGAGACCTATTACCAATAGTGTGATGTTGACTTCTGTGCCCTCTCTGGGCCTCTGTCTCTTCCAAAGTGAAGTGAGGATGTTACTGTTCAATATGGAGCTTTGTGGGTCAGTGCCTGACAAACAGTAAATGTTTGGGTAAGTAGTTGTTGTTAATGCTGCCCAAGTAAGCATTAAAAATTAAAATCAAAACTTAAACAGCTGGCCAAATAACTCAGTGGATTAAAGTACCTGCAAATAGGCACAGGGACTAGGGGTTTGATCCCCAAGCCTGCTATGCTGGCCCCACCCCCCAGGGCACACTGAGATAGCAATTGAGACTGGGCATGGTGGCACATGCCTATAATCCCAGCTCTTGGGAGGCTGTAAACAGGCAGATCACTACAAGTCCAATCTAGTAATGAGACCCTGAACACCCTGTAGACCCTTCCCTAAAATAAATTTTTTTAAAAATCAAAATTTAATGAAATCACACCCCTCTTTACAATGTTTTCCAACATGACAGACAAGGTCCTGCCTGCTATATTCCCTTCCTGCTCTTTGGGGTTCATGTTCAAATCTGTACTCCAGTCATAAAGCTCACTCTTAAATTTCTGAAGCTCCTGTGTGTATGATGCATTTTTCCCTCCCTCTATACCACATGAACTCCTACCCATTCTTCAAATCCTGTGTATTGTCTGTGAAGTCTAACAATTTCTCCCACCCAAAAAGGAAGAAAATGATTCCAAGTCCTTCCCATCTCTCACACTAGTGTGTGAACACGTAACTGTGGGCACAGATATGCATGTGTGTGCACACCATACCATACTGCATTTGAGTGTCTGAACAAATGTCTCTCTTAAAATCTGGGTTCTAAGGAGGTACTGTGACTAGTCTCAGCATATACAAAGCTCGCCATATAATGAGTCCTTACCCCATTTCCATTCTGTGTGCCTTGTGCAAAATGGTAACTGCAGGCCAAGGAGGTAGCTCGGTGGTCTAAGCTAAGCACCTGCCTGGCAAGCACAAGGACCCGGGTTCAATTCCCAGTGCCACATGCCATGCCAGCCATTGAACCAGGACGTGGTGGGCACAAGCTTGTGATCCCAGCACTAGGGAGGCTGAGACAGGAGGATCACTGTGAGACTGAGTTGCGCAGTGAGACCCTGTACCAAAAAAATAAAAATAAAAATGGTAGCTGCAGCAGATAGTTTCTGAAGATGGCCCCCATCTGTTTCCTCCTGCATTTTACACTCACAGTGCTCCATCTCTCAAAGAATGGAGGCCATTTCTTCCCTCACTCCTTGAACTGCTCTTGCATCTGCTTTGGCCAGGAGAATATATTTGAAGCAATATTTCAGAAACTTTAAGCCTGGCCTTGGAGGACTGCTTTCTGCTCTTCCCCCTTGTTTGAGCCCAGCCACCATGGAAGAAGCCCAAACACACTCGAGCCCACGCTGCAAGGAAGCAAGAGCCGCTGACAACCAGAGCGAGGCTGCTCGCTCACCACTTCCCTAGGAAGAGCCTGACTGCCAGATGGAGCCAGGCCCCGCCTTCCTCTGGGTGGAGCCGTGCACTTTTAGCCTGGAGCGGAACTAAAATCCCAGAATCCTTCAGGCCTGGGCTGCCTGTCAGTAAGGCACGCTCTTCAGGCCATCTAACATGGTTGACACCTTTTCCGGCATCTCTGGGGCAGGCCTCTCAAATGTTGCTCTTAGACGCCTCTGCAATGGCAAAGGTCATTTGCTACCTCCAAGGTTGATTTCATCATGAGCCAACAAACCATTCTCGCATCTATTCCTGACCTCCAGTCACGCCCAGCCACATGTCCAGTAACATTTGCCAAAGGTTATACAGGGAACCCAACTAATACAATGAAGACGATCCCAGAGTTGCATAACTTGAATTCCCTGCCACTATTCAATTCCTCGTGAAATGAAAGCCGAAATGTTAAGCACCAAATAATGTCCCCATTTAGAACTCAAACTAAATTTAAAAAACATTAAATACACACAAAAGAAAAATCCTCCCAGATTTCTTTATCTGCTGCATCTCAGCCAGATGGCACTTGGGTCCCCTCACCATCCCCTCAGCTGTGCTCTGAAGGAGCTGGTAAAGCTGCTTCACCTCCTAAGAGGCAAGACCACTGCCACACTACAAAACCACCAAAAGCAAGCAAATGTGCTCGCGACAGCATCTGTAACCTTGCCCAGTGGCCTGGTCCTCAGAACCCGTTTGACTGAGGCGTCAGGCTTGCAACGTGATCACTGACCATGCGTCCCCACGGAGACCCAGCACCACCTGAGAGGACAGTGTGGAGAGGAAAAAAGGTAACCAGTCCCAGGGTGGGAATTTGAGAGGTCGTGGCACTCACCCAGCCTATGGCAGATGGGAGGAGTTGGAGGCCTCTTCCATATCCTATATCCAGGCAAGATGATGCTACAATTTCTTTTTAAAAATTTTGTTTAAATTTTTTTTGGCTGAACCAGGGATTGAACTCAGGCCCTTGCATTAGCCAGGGAAACATTTATTCTGCTGAGCCATCTCCCCAGCCCCAGATGGTACAATTTCAATGTTCCCTCCAAATCTCAAGTCGAAATGTACTGCTACTTATTAAGCAATACATTATTATGCATTGTTTAATATTAGTATTAAGCAATGAAGTATTATCTTACTATTAGTATTGTGGTAGTTGATACATTATGTCTACTTGAGATGTTGACAAGAAGCTTTGCTGGAGTGCTCCACTCTGGCAGGGAGGCCCACCCTGGGGCGCAATGGGTCCGGTCCTGGGGTGCAACTGGGCCCATCCCAGAGTGACTCAGCACAAAAAGTGTATATAAAGGAGTTGAGGAGGACTTCTCTACCTCCTTCCTTGGAGAAGTTCCCACCTTTGTCGCTCCACTTTACAGCTGTGCCACTTCGGAGGAGCTCCAGTCTTCGCCATGGAGCACCAGTCTTAGCTCAGAAGGAAGAGAGGGGCTCGATGGACGCCACAGCTGTTGCTCCTCCTCTGCACCGCGTCACTGTTTTCTGCCTCCATGAATCACTACCATTTGCCTTGGTGCCAGCGGGGTATGGACTGAAATCTCCACAAACTGTGAGCTAAATAAACCTTTCCTTCCTTAATTTTGAGTGTCTGGAAGTGAAAAGTAACTAAGACAAGTATTAAGAAGTGAAAATTTAAAGAAAAATCTTTTTGGGATTGAACTCAGGCCCTTGCACTTGCCAGGGAAGCCCTTATTCTACTGAGCCGTCTTCCTGGCCCCAAGAAAATCTTTTATTTTTTTTAATTGGATACAGGGTCTTGCCTCAGACTCCTAGTGATCCTCCTATCTCAACTTCCCAGGCAATCCCCACCATGCTCAGTTTCCTCAGCTCCCCAGCACATCATGTGGTACTGGGAATTGAACTAAGACCCTTGTGCTTACCAGACAGGTGCTTAGACCACTGAACTATCTCCCCAGCCCAAGAAGTGAGACTTTAAAAGGTGGAAAGGCTATAAGTAGATTAACCCTCCTGACTGGATTAGTGCTGATCTGGCCAAAGCTGGCTAACTACTATGGGAGAGGGCTCTTGATAAAGAAGGATGAGTTCCACCATGCTTTTTCTTTTCTTTCTTTTTTTTTTAAATTTTATTTTAGGGAAGGGACTACGGGGTTTTCAGGGTCTCATTACAGCCTCCCAAGAGTTGGGATTACAGGTGCACCACCACACCCAGTCTCAATCGCCATCTCAGCACACCCTGGGGGCACGGCTGGCACAGCAAGCCCTGAGATTGTATCCCTGGACCCTGTGCCTGCTTGCAGGCATTTTAATCCCCCGAACTATTTAGCCAGCCCTCCACCATGTTTTTTCTAACACACGATGACACAGCAAAAGGCCCTATCTAAAGGGGTGCAGGTGGCCCACTCTTGAACCTCTCAGCCACTAGAACCATAGAGCAAATAAATCTCTGATGTTTATTAATTACCTCATCTGTGGTTATCTGTTAGAGCAACAGAAAACAAGATAGTGAGTCTACGTATTTCCTGTTCTGGGAGGTCCATAAAATTCTCCTTAGATTTCAACTCTTTCAATAAATATCTATTCCCTGAGGTCACAGAACTTCTCTTGAAGCTGCATTCTTAGGAAAATGCTTCTTAGGGTAGGTGCTTCTCTGAACAACCCAATCACATTCACTTGGCTCCCTGAGACACTTTCCTGCACACACTATCAATACAGCACACATGAAATACAGTAGGAACATGAGCTCTCTGAACCAAACAGGAGACAAGAAACATGCACAGAATCTTTAAAAAATTTAATGATCACATTGCATTTCTACTCATTTATCAACTTTTTAAAATGTTAATGCCATGGGATCTATAACATTGCTTCTATTTCAGGGGAAAGTTTCCAGGCATGTATCGTGGCATGGATTAAAATGTATGAAATTCCAGTACACTCAGAAGTATTTCTACCACTAAGCACTGGCTTTCCTCTGGTTGTCACGTTGCAAACAGGTGAACGAGGTGCACACACAGTGAATGGTTCAGAGGGCAGTCGATGCCTTTTTAAGAATAAAACCCTTCATGTTTCAAAAATGACTGAGAAAAAAGAAAAAATGTATTGGAGTGGAGGTATGGAAAGGTGGCATTTGTCCCTAAAATGCATCCAAGAAGGTCTCTCCCTGAGAATCACCACCCAAGCCAGCCTGGGAAGAGGAAGGTGTTTGCCTGTGGCTCTCTTCCTGTGCGAGCGTGGCCACGTGAGCCGTCTCCTAGTCCCAGGGCACTCCAGCCTGACACCGGGCTCCAGTGTTTACACAAGAATTCTCAGAAGGCTGGGGTGGGGGGCGGAGTAACAGCAGGAAAGAAAATGCAGATGTCACCTGGAGCCTTCTTTGTGCCTTTCTTCCAGCAGAATTCATTTCAACCTTTTTGCCTGCTCTTCTATCATCAAGTAAGTGGACCCTGAGAAGTCCAGGAATTCTGTCAGGATCTTATGATTTTGGGTTCCTTCTGTCAAGTTATGCTATTCCCAGAAGCTGTCTCTGCCTCTGCTCTAAATTAAACAGTATGCCAGAGAGTGCATCTATTCACACTCCCCCCAAAGGATTATGTACACACACACACACACACACACACACACACACACACACATGCACACACACCCCAATCCTAAACAGTCTAGACTGTACTAAAAATATTATGTGGCAGTCCAGAGAAAATGAGGCCTTATGTCATATGTATCAGATATGTAGAAAATTAAAATCCCCTCTTAGGATAACCTTGGTTATCCTGAAGTCTCATTTTGAGCCCCTGAGGGTCTCCCTCTTTTTCTCCTCCCCTATGAGGCCCTGACTCATTACCTCACCTGTCACCTCCCATCTCCCCTGTTCTCCTGCCCTTGGGGACCCATGAAAGTTCTATCATTGTCTTACAGATACCACTCTAGCTACCATCTTCTGTGACCTGACTATGTCATTGGCATTTCACCTTCCTCCACTAGAGATTCACCAGAGGATTTCTTCTAGAGGGGTGCAGAGTATTTCTAAGAATAACTAGCCTGCACACACGTTTTCTGTCTTCACCTAGAAATAAACTCAGAGAATAGCATAAAGCTAGAAAATCTAAACTTTCACCTGCCTTCTGTGGTCGTGCATCCCCGGCTTTGAGCCTGCCACCAGGGGTTGGCATCACAGTGAAGCCTCTGCCACTTATGGTACAAGATTCTGGCTGTCTAGAGCTGAGAGTCTGAAGGTAGGAAGAGAAGAAGTTACGAGATTATTTCTAGTTTTTCATGTGCAGATCTTTCATTCACTTGATTGCTTAGGAAGTGACCTCCTCTTTCTTCACGCATGTACAAAGGGGCATGGCCCTGCCCAGCAGCCCGTGCATGGTCACACGGAGCTCCAGCTTCCTGACCAGCTCCTCAGGAGATGAGAGACCAGGCTCAGAAGGGTGCCTCAGCCTCGAGCAAGGGCGCCCACCCTCCATCTCCACTGCCCCCCATTCCCGCTGGGTGCTTACAGCCCAGAGAATAGCAATGCGGCTCCCTTCCTTCCAGTGCCTAGAGATGGTGGTCAAAATGAGTTTCATCATTGTCACTCACAAACCATCCTCATCAGATGCCACAGGGAGACCCCAGGGTCAGGAACAGAAAGGCCCTGTCCCTCCCCTCGTGGGTGGGAAGGTTGCTGCTCTGTACAACTCTAGGGGACACCCGCTTCATTTCGCTACGGCTTCCAAGTCTCCTGCCCACTGATTTCCTGTGTGACCACTGGGTTGCAGGAGCTAACACGACAGCTCGGAAGGCGCACCCCACACAGCGCATGCTCCCCAAGCACCGCTCCATTGCCGGAACATATCGTGCGGCCCCAAGCCTTTCTTTTGTTTCCTGTTTCACATCAGGAAACAGACAGGCAAAGAAAAAGTAACAATGTCAAAAGAAGTTCCAAGGAACAGGTGCCTGGAAAACCAGGGAGGTTTCTAAATGGTGAGAGAAACCAGAGATTCATAAAGAAAAGGAGGCCCAGAGAACATTTTTGTTATAAATTAAATTTCATAATGCTGGCAGGAAGATGAAAACCCTAGGAAGGCCAGGATGGAGTGGGTGGCTGACAGCTGTAGGCAGCTGGAGTGGAGAAAAAAAAGAGGGTACTGTTCATGCCCAGCAGTGAGGAGCGAGACTGGACATAATGAGCGGGAAACCCTACGGAGGTGCAGGGTGACACAATTAGAGACACACAATGGGCCAGTGACACAGTTACTTGAGGCCTTTTTTCTCAGCTGGAGGAACTTGACTTGGCTACTAGGAGCTCTGATGTGCTAACATGCTGCCCGAGGAAAGGAACACGCTGTTCAATCTCAAGGTCACTGGGGTTTGGAGGCTTCTCCCAGCAGTAGTAGAGCAAAGGGGCCCACCTCTAGCAAGAGACAATGGAGACCAGACCCACCCCACGGAAAGTACCGCTGCAGTCCTGTGTTGTCCGGGGGCAGCCCCTGCAGAAGTGCAAAGGAGGTAGGGAAGTTCTCTTGCTATTGGGAGATTTAAAAGGAGGCCAGAAGAGACCTTCCAAATTACAACCCAGATTAAAGCTCAGCCCCAGGGGGTAGCATCAGATGGGAAATATGAATTTAGTGTAAAAAAACAACAGAACACTTGAAGAAAATTTGAAAACAGAACCATCTGTTATATAATCGGATCCAGTGGACTCCACACTTTGTACCACCAGCTGCCGCCAAACAGGAGATTATGAAACCTTGAAATTAATGCTCTGCTAAGCCTGCTTTCTTATTTCAGGGTGAACTTGGGGCAGAGCCACAAGACTCTAAGGGATGAAACGCTGAGCCCTTCTACCCGAGAGCTTGTCTTCCAGGTGTCCGTCTTCCTGTCCATAAGGTCATCCGCGGTGCACGTGGAGGGGACCCAGAGCCAAGCGTGTGAGGTCCAAAGAGAGGCCTAAGAAGCAAACCTCATGGCGTCTCTGCCTCGTCTTCTGGTGAATCCCGAAATTCTACCCTCCCTGCTCTGGTGTCTCCCCTCGCAGCCCACCTTCTGCTCTCTCCTGGCCCGGTGTGGCAGGACACTCTCCAAAGAGGATATGGAAGAGACATGATAACCACGGTCACAATGGAGGCAGCATCATTTTTCTTTACATGTGGCTTGGCTCACAGATAGGAAGGGAGATTATTAGGAAAAAGAAGCAATCAATAGAGAGTGGTGAAAAGACAAAGTGGGGGAGATACAAGGACCTCCTCCCTACTTGTGCCCCCCAGCTTTCTTTGCCTTTGATCCTGCTCCAGCTGTGTTTCAACAGGCCCTGATTGCTTTGATGACAAAGATCTTCCAGGTGTGAACAAATACTATGACCCTGGTGACCCTGAGAGTACAGACCGCAGAATCTGAAACCCAAAAGTCTGCCCGAGAGCTTCCTTCCTTTGAAGGCTCTCTTGGCCCCAGGTTCTGTCTTTTCCTGCGTAGTGGATTGGTAACTGGTGGTCACCTTACACCTAGCTACACTGAACTAGCAACTAGCACAGTGCTGGGTGTGGGAGGCCCACCTGAGGGCAGCTGCTGGCAGCATAAGAGGCAGAACTGGAGAAGCTATAGAAAGGCTGTGAGGGAAGCTGTTGGGAGAAGCTGCTGGAAGCCATTGGTTCTCCTGGGCTGTTCTGCTGGAGGATCTGGTCATGCTGGCTTTCCCGGTGACCTTGGCTGTTCTAGTCAAGGAGGAGCTCAGGACCTCGTGGTCCGTGAGAATGGCTATGGCTCACTTTGGGGAGCTCCGGTCCTCACCTTGAGTGTCACTTCCTGACTCCAGAAGAGAAGATGGCGCATCACTGGAGGAGCTCAGGACCTCACTGTTGCAGAGGATGGTTGTAGTACATTTTCTGGGGAGCTCTGGTTCTTGCCTTGGGCATTGTTTCCTGGCTTCAGTTCAGCTCCCTCAGCCTGTTGGCACAAACTTTCTAGCTTCTATCATTGACTTTGGGCCTTTCCAGGGCACATCAGTGAAATGAGCCTGCATGAGACATTGTCATGGGCTCTAGGCCTCTATCTGGACTTGTGGGAGGTATTGTTATATGCTCTAGGTCTTCAGCTGGACTTGTGCAGGATATTAGGATATCCAAGCCCTCAACTGGATTCTTTGGTCTTCACTGTGCAGACAGATGTCCTACACTCTTATATGTGATTCTTTGGGTGATTCCTTATAACGTAATCTTACAAAATGTGTCCTGTATTATATTGTTTCCCTTACAAAAGCCCTGAACCATGAGACCCTACATCTAACCTATCAGCAGTACACAGCCCAGTGTGCTCTCCTGCTCTCTTGCCCTCCTGCCTGGAGGATCACCATCTCCTAAGCTGTCCTCTATAGCTTGCTCTCCTCTCAGCTCAATCTCACCTCCATCCCGCAGATGAAGGGGTCCTAGAGAAGCTTAGCCCCACTGATATCCTCCAGCCTCAAACCCTCTGGCCACTTCCCTTGGCCCCCGCAATAAAGTCAAGCTCAGCTTGTGAGGTTGTGTCCCCCACAACCTGCCCCTGCGCACTTGGGCTGTACCCATTACCTGGCCCTCCCCAAAGGCACAGCCTCCTGTCTCCTGAGTAGAGCAGATGGGCTTCCTGCCTAGGGCCTGGGCACCAGCCCCTCTATGCTGAGCATCAATCCTCTTCCTGCCCCCAGCTTCTTTCTCCCCGCTTCCCCTTTCCAGCTCTGAGCATGCCTACAAAATCTTCTCTCCTTATTACCTACCTCAGTCTCTCTTAGTACCTAACGCAGTCTGAATTCAGGTAGCTTGTGTGTTTATTTGCTTATTTATTACATACCTTCCCTGACTAACATGTGACCTCATCTGAGGTGTGGGACTATTTGTATACTATTTCTTTCTATGCCTATATCAGTGCTTTAAAATAACATGAAATAATTAGATTCCTGGCCAGGGAGACCACTGAGAGATGGAGAGCTGCAGCTGTTTAATTCTACATTATCTCTCTTCTTGGGGGTTAAAGTTCAGTAATCTCAGAGCTTTATTTGAAATCTTGGGCAGAGATATTACCTTTGTTGAACCGTGATGCACATGTTTACCAGTGGTAATTATTCTCCTGGGTGCCGTGCACCCCTAGGGCCCATTTGCCCATCAACAGTTAGGTAAGAGCACAGCTCCAGCTTGGGAACTTTGCACCCCCTCCCCAATCCACCTGCCCAGCAGGAACTCTCAGCTCTCAGAAGAAGCCCTCTGTGGCCATTAGGGGAAAAATAGCTCACAGTCTTCTTCTAATGGGGAAACCAAGGCTGGGCAACCTAAGCCAACATCACCAAGAGTACAAAGGGAGGGAGGGAATTTCAGCCCATGCTTGCTTCTGGTTTCCCATTCTGCTGGGCAGTGTCTCGTGGGATCATCCATCACTCACTATATCCCTGAGTGTCACAAGGGTGGAGTCTTCATCCTGAGGCATTCCAGGAAGGTCTTTGCCTTACACACATGGACGCCAACCTTGGCTGGGAAACTCCAGGTCCAGCAGGATTACACAGGTTTCTTTCATGCCACACAAGTGGCAAAAGGGCCCATCAAAGCCACTGCCCTATGTACAACACATGCAGAAGCTTGGCCAGAGCTGGCTACCACATTACTGACCCTCACCACCACTTACCTAGATCCTCTCCAAGTCACAAGGGAGGGGCCAGCTCTCTCCAAAACCCAGCATCCTTGCCTTTCTTAGACCGCAAGTCACTGCTTAGTTGTGAACCAGTTGCCCACATTCAAATCTCTTTCTACCACTTTCTCAGTAGTGTGTGATCTTGACAGATTATTTAAATTCTCTCTGTCATGGTCCTTAATCTGCAAAATAGGAGTCACAAATGCCACTGACCTCATAGGATAGCTGGATGGTTTATACTGGTCAACACACCCCCAAGAATTTGGGACAGTGGAAATGCCAGGGCATTGTGAGCTGTGATAATCATCATTAATGTTCCAAGGTCCTTGTTCACACACCTCTCAATGGCTGCTGGACCTCCTACTCACACTCTGAACTTTTACTTTCACCTCCTTTTCCAACCGTTCTCCATGTACATCCAGAGAGCTGCTCCGCACTCAGTTCTGATTATGGCAAATTTTCTTGCTTGTGAGCCTCTTGGAGTTGGCAATGTGGGTCAGCAGTAGAGTGCTTGCCCAGCACGCAGGGGATCTGGGTTAGATTCCCCAGCCCTGGAGAACAAACAAGCAGAAAAGACATGAAGCCTTGCTTTACTGCCATCCCACTAAATACCCACTAGGCTAGGCCAGCCTCACCCATGCCACCCCCAACAGCCCTGGAGCACACTGTCACCAGTATCGAGCTGCACGATTCCTCTCTGAACATCAGAAGTCCTTTTGCGCACCTCTTGCTGGCCCCATCCTCTCCCTGCTGCTGCTGCTGCTACCCATCTCCTGCTGCTACCCACCTCCTGCTCTGCTGATTTGGGAGAAACCTCATCAGCCTGGAAGCCTCTGCTCACAGCTCCCCATCTCAGAAGAGTCCTCACACCAGCACAAAGTACCCTCACCTCCCACGCAGCTCCACAAACACCTGGCACTGGCTTCTCAATAGAGCTGCGGAGCACTCTCTGCTATCGCAGCTTTCTCAGGGCCGCAGGAGCACATATTCACTGCTCAAGGGCTTGGTGGGTTTTGTTCTTTTTCTTGCCTCATCAATATGACCTGTACTCTGAAGACTAAGTGAGACATCCCCTCTGCAGATGTTGGAGACCCCTGTTCACTTGGATGCCTGTGGTGGTTTGACAGCTCTTACTGTGTGGTTCGGAGATGTTTAGAAGGCTGGGAAGAAGATGTGTCCTGGTGCCCCACAGCTGACCTAACTGTCCCACCCTCTAGCACCATATCCTTGCACTAAGTGACCTCGGCAGAAGCCAGAAGCCAGGTGTCACCCTTCATTTTCCCTGTCTCTCAGCACTCCATCCAAATCATCAGCAAGTCGTGTCTCTTCTGGCTTCCACATATTTCCAAATGCATCCTGTTCTCTTCCTCTGCAGCACTGCTGTGGTCCAGGCCACCATCTTTAAATTGGACGAATGCTGCTGGCTCTTTTCTTTTTAATGGATGAAAGGTAAAACAAAATTTCCTAAGAAAATAATAGGAGAGTAACAGTAGTTAATACAAAGATTTGTGCTGCTATGGGTGATGCCTGGCCATGGGCTCTTAGCCAGTGTGGCTTCTGTGCTGCTCCCTGGAGATCGCCCACCCCTGAGACTCTTGCCATACAGAGCGCAGCATGCAACTCTTTGGCTTAGAGTCTGGCGTGGCCTTGCCCTGAGCTTGGGGTGGGGCTTGGGAGCTCTGCCCCAGCCCTGGAGGTCATGACCTAACCTCTATGCCCTCCCAGCTGGCTGCAGCCTTCTCTACTTTGGTTCCAACCCTTGGGACCTCAGCCAGTGAGCCCTAAAAGCACACGCCTTCCAGGCACCCTTTGCAAGCCATGCTGTCCCTGCTGTCTCAGCTGCTCCTCCCCTTGTCCTACATCCTGTGTTCAGCTGGGAGCAGCTTCTCCTGCCGGCCTTGTCTGAGCCAGGTGATTTTGTCTCCACTCCCAGGTTACCTCCTTAGCAGCACTTAGCAGTTACCCCATTTACCGTGTGCATTTTGTATTTGCTTCCTTGTTGCCCCTTTCTCTCTCCAAAACTAACGTGAAACCAATAACCGTGCCTGTCTTAGCACAGCCATAGAATTTAAGATTAATATCCTCAACAGCAGATACTAACAATCTTTTTGTTGAATGACTATTAAATTTGCCATCATGACATTGTCACCAACCAATGTTGTCTGTGCTCCAGACAGAAGATTGCATGCTGGTAGGACTGCTACACACATCTAAACCTGTCCAAACCCTTAGATCTGCCCAGAAGGTTGGCCGAGTATGCTTGCTAACACCATTTCAAAACCCATGAATGTAAGTTCTTCTATAGTTTTGATAGTTTCTATTTTAAAAAATAAAAGATTTCAGGCTGGGGAGATAGCCCAGGGGAGTAAATGCCTGCCTGGCAAGTACAAAGTCCTGAGTTTGATCACTGCATGCCATGCCTGCCCCAAAACTGGGCATGGTGGCTCATGCCTGTAATCCCAGCACTGGGAAAGCTAACACAGGAGGATCACTACAAATCTGAGCTGCGTAGTGAGACCCTGTATCAAATAAATATATAAAATATTTTAAAGATTCATATTAAAAAATAAAAGATTTCAAAGATGCTTTAATCCAACTTTGAAATTACATTATCATTTGATTCTCTGCACACATGTAAATGAGCCTCAGGTATTGAAGTGTTTCCCGTAAGTTTCACTGAAGAAAAATTACAGGGGGACTCATTCTATTTCTCCAGGTTTGAAAGGAAAGGGAGTAGGAAAGGCGTTCTATTAAAATGGATTGCTTTGAGGCACTCTGTGTGTGTGTGTGTGTGTGTGTGTGTGTGTGTGTGTGCGTGCGCATGCACGCACATGTGCATGGTGAGGCTCAAGAAATGAGCCAGTTGTTAGGCTAAGCAAAATCCCATTAGACTCAGCTTTGCTTACTGGCCCAGGCATTTGAAGATTCCCCCTAAATTCGCCACTAAAGAAAAGACCAAACAGGTGGATTCGCTTCCCTCCCCTTCCTCTCCCACCCACGAGCCTTGGCTGTTTCTGCTGTATACCCCGTTCTCCACAATGCTGGGCACTGCTACGGAGGACAAGGACACGCACCCTGCATTCAGGGTGTGTGGGGAGAAGACAGCTGTGTAAACAAGCCATGACCCCAAACATCACTGTCCCCGAGCAGGTCTGCCCTGCCAGAGTGGCCATGATGGATTTTAGGTAGGGGCGGCCAGGGTGCAGGGTCCAAATGCGTGGGCTTTCCCTGGAGGCGCTGAATGCAGGGTCAGTCACATGAGGACAGTGATAAACTGCTTCCTGGGTCCTTCAGCCCAGCCACCAGTTCTCCTTGTTCTGAGGGCAGCCCAGCCTGGCTGGAGACATCCCCTGAGGAGACAAAAGAGAAAGGGGCTGACACTACAGAGGAAGAGATCAGAGCAACAGAGTATTCAAGGGACCTGATGATTTTGCTGGACCCCTGCTGCCCAGGTGGCCCAGGACCACAGGAGCAGGCCTCAGAGCTAAAACAGCCCTCTCCCTATGCAGCACATGCTTCTCCACAAAACTCAACCCCCCTGCTGCTCGGCAGGCACATGCTACATTGAATCTGATGACTTCAGCAAGCTCAGACTGCTGGGAGTCCTGTGTTCCCTTTGGTTCACCAAAAGCACAGCTGTCACCCACTGTGTAAGAAGGTGGACCTGGCAACATGTACAGAGTCACCCTTGGCAGAGCTCTGCTCATGATGCCCCAAGGCTGCTCGTGCCTGGGACACCAGAGGCTGTCACCCCCACCAGAGTGTCCCTTGGAGGGACTGCCCGTTGGACCCCTGTGCTGAGCAGCGCTGACACCCACATGCACACGGGCAGACTCTCCGTGTGGTCATGCTGCCCTGCCCCAGCCGCACATCTGCTCAGGGCTGCGGGCGTGTCAGGGGAAGCCACTCTGACTCCATCCCAGGCACAACCTGACACGGGGCTGCTTCCTCTGCCAGCAAAGGAAACATGTGGGATGAATTAAGGAGCCAAGTGGGGCGAGCAATCGCACACGGCTGCAGCCGCCTCCTGAACAGCACCTGGGGGGCCTCTGGGCTGCCCCAAACTCTCCCCTTCAGGCCCAGTCCAACCTCAGGCCTGGGGATGTGGGATCTGAACCCAGGCATTCTGATTCACAACTGAGGAGCTGATCTATCTCAATATCTAAAGCAGAGGTGACAGAGACCCTAGGGGGGCTACCAGAGCCCTCAGCAGGTTGGTAGGAGGGAGGAAACCAGGGAAGAAAAGCTCTGTAGTTCACACCTGCTGTCTGGCACATTTGGGCTGGGGAGAGTTCGCAGCCCAGGCTCGGGCAGCCTCTGGCTGCAAGCCCCTGGTGCCGCCCAGGAGCAGGGCTTTCTCTGCCCACCTCTTTACCTTTGTTCCCATATGCTATGAAGTAGCTTCCTGAACCACACCCTCCCCATGAGGAACAGAATTGAGTCCTCCATCAACTGCCTGCCCCACCAACTTGAACTTGCTCTCCCCCAAGCTGCCCAGGCTGAGTGAGGCACTGAATGCCCTCCCAGGGAGGGCCAGCTGAGAAAGACGGTTCCTGTGTTCTGGTGTCTGCCAGGTGCTGGGGTTCAGGGGGCAACCCATCCTCTGTAGGAACAGGTGACGAAGGAGGCTAGCGAAGGAGCAATGGGGGAGGAGAAACCGGGATCCGGGTACCTAACAAGGCTCTGAGACCTTTGCTCCTAGAGCAGATGGCTTCCCTGTTAGCCAGGCACAACTCAGGGGCTTTTGTGACACTGCTCTGCATTCCTCTCCTCCTTGGAGAGAAATGTCTGTCTGAGCCTAAAGGAGGAGGGTGGCTAAGGTGTAAAGGTGGATTCAGTGCAACAGGACAGAAATGGAGTCTGGGAGGAGCTTTGCAACCCCCAATGTAGTTGGGGTTTCCTGCATGGCCGCATGGAGCCTTACCAGGACTTCTGTGAAGGTGTCACTTACTCCAGAGCAGTCCCCTTAGCCGGGCTGCTTGGCAGATAGTGGCTGTCACCCCAACCCAACCACCACCTCAGATCCTGGTGCACAGCAGTGGCTCAGATTATTCTCAGAACACAGCAAAGATGGGTGGTTGGAGACACCATCCTGGGTCACGGAGAGCAGGCTGACAGTGCAAAATGGGACACAGAAGCATCTAGCCTTGGCTTATAGAAGGATCCAAGAGGTGGGCAATGGAGGCCGACCCACCCTGACCCACCAGTCTTCTTGGGCAGTAGCCACTAGGATGTTATATTACCAGTCAGAAGGGGCTTCTGGTTTTCCTTTTTCTTTCTTTTTTCACCATTATGATAAAATGTACATAGGATAAAAGTTACCATTTGGACCACGTTTAAGGCCTTAAGTACATGCCCACTGCTATACAGCCAGCACTTTCTCCTTGTCCCCGAGTGGAACTTGGTACCCAGTGAACACTAAGTCCCCAGCCCCCCTCCCCCTGGCTCTAATGTGGCACCCCTCACGCCTTCTCCACGAGTGTGGCTTGTCTAGGGGCCCCGAGAAGTGGCAGCATACATTTGTTGCTTTGGGAGTTTGGCTAATCTTGTTTAATCTTTCATTTATTAGAATCTCCTTGTTGTTCAAGCTGGATAATATCCCCTTCATATGTGCGCAGTGCATTTCATTATCTATCTTTCAATAAGCATCTGGGCTGTCCCTGTCTCTCAGCTATGGCTATACCACTGCTGTGGATGTGGGTGTATCACTGTCTCTTCAAGACTTACGGTCAGTTTCTTTGGAACATGTGCCCAGAAATGCAAGCATTGGTTCATATGGTAGTTCAAAATTAAGTTTTTTTCAGTACTGGGAATCAAACCAAGGGGCACTCTGTCACCAACTATACCACCCCCCAGCCCTTTTAAAAATTTTTCTCCATTCATTCGTGTTCACAGTATATACTGACTAGTCATCATGGGAAGTTGGAACAAGTGTGTAATACATCTTAATTCTCTTTAGCCTCTTCCTCTTTTCCTCCCTTCTCTCCCACCCCTCCTACCATCTCTTGGTCCTCTGTCCTTTAGCAAAAGGCCTACCTCCCTGCTAAATGCTTGGAAGAGCAGCTATCCTGTTTCCCATAGAACAGCGCCATCACACGTCCCACCAGAGAGGCACCATCATTCCACTTTCTGGGTGTCTTTGTCAACACATGTCATTTTCTGTTGTTTGTTTCTTGCATAATACGGCTTGCTTTCTTTTGGTTTTCCTTTCAGCTGCACAATTTTTCTTTTCCCGTGTGAAAAATTTCCCGTTCACCCTGTTTGTCTGCCAGGGGAGGGCCTGCCGTCTTACCAACTGCAGCCTAGTAATCCCTTTAGTGAGCACCCCATCTCTGACGGATTTGAGGTGGAAATTGAAGAGCTTTTTCAGAGCTGAGAAGTTTTAGAAAATCTCCTGTCTTTCCCTAGAAAGCCTTAAGGGTGAAGGCTCTTTCCACTTTTGCTAAGGAAAGATTTCTCTTAGGAGGCAAGAAATAAGATGCAAACATAACACGGATGGAAAAAGAAAGGCAAGCTGCGGAGTGAGACCGCCTCACTCCTTCCATCCAGGTGCTGGTGACTGCAGCCCCGGGGCGGCCACTGAGCTAACACAGCCTCAGGTGCCTCCGCACGAAAGTGACTAGTCACAATGGTGATGTAATGCCACATTTAGCTTCTAAGTTCTTCCTACATAGAACAACATATCCATCATGTGTACAGTAACTACATATGTACAAAGGCATCTGTACACACACAGCAAGCACACATACTGTTGCATGAATGAATGTTTTGAGGTGATCAGTTCAAACTTATGAACCTCCCTGTGTGCCTCAGTTTTGTCATCTGTGAAATATGGAGAATTGCTGTCTCTCTCCTCCCAAGAATATTGTGGGATGTGAGTATGTTGCTCAGGACAACCAGCTTCACACAGTCGTTACGGGGATGGAATAACAGCAGGAATGGACAAGGCATCACCCAGGGCCTGGCGTGAGCAGTGATAGAGAAGGGGGAGAGTTGGGGCCCAGAACACAAGCTCCGCAGGGGCCAAGACCAAAAGGGGAGCTCCGGAGGCTGTGGTACACTATGTTATCTGTCCCTCCCTTCTGGGAAAGATTAGACGTATTTGTTCATAGAAACAGGCTTGACTCTGTGATCTCGTTGGCCAACAAAATGTGGACAAAGGGATGTGTGTGACCTCTGGAGAAACGTCTTGAGTGTCAGCCTGTGATAGCTCGTGCTTTCTGTCCTTGTCTCTGTCCTGTGTAGCTGACATGCAGTTGACAGGTAACGCACAGGGTGAGGCACAAGGATGGTTTTAATCACTGTCTTAGTGACTTTTTCTCATTGCTGAGACAAATTACCTTCCACCCAAACTAAAGGAAGGAAAGGATTATTCAGCTCAGTTTGTGGAGGCTTCAGTCCATGATCAGCTGGCTCCAAGGCAGGCTGGCATGGCCGAGGGACAACAGTGTGAGGCGGCAGCAGACAGCAAAAGCAGCAAGCACAAAGGAGGAGCAAAGCCAGCTTTCCCTCATGTCTTTTCCTCCCTTGTATTGTATGCAGCTTACCCACCCACTGGACCCCTCATCCTCCTCTGGTACAGGCTCAGGGCATTTACGAAGCAAGGCCCCTGGCCCTGCTGACTCACTTAGTTGAACTTCTAAATTTCTCCATGCCCAAGTTGACACACTGTACCAACCATCACAACCACGAAGATCTGGAAGTCTTCTCTCCTCCAGCACAACCTGACTTATTCCTTGTGGAGGTATACTGAAGCCCCCACACAGGGCTTAGGTCTCCCACCTGACAATAGAACACACAGATGCAAAAAGAAAGTTCTGTAACTGAGGAGCAATGGGACAGCCCATGTTCTCTGTGGAACAAAGGCCACAAACCCAAATGCTCACAGTTTTCATTGGTATCAATTAGGAAGGGAGGTGGGGCTCCCAGCAGGATGCTAAGGGAGAGGAACTTTGCAGACATGCCTGTAATGAGAAACAGAGAAATTTTGTACCAGGCACAGAGGCCTGCAAGTAACAATACATCAGATAGCCTGATGTGTGCAAGGCTGGCACCTGTGCTGCCAGAAAGTTATAATTAATTTTCAGTCCTGGGACTTAGCTGAGATGGTATCTCATGTCTCAGCCCTGGAACCTCTTTGGTTTGTGCTGGAGCCCCCATTCTAGCTGGGGGTGGGAGAGTTCTTGCCTATGTGCTACAGTGAGACATGTTGGCATCTTGGCTGGATTCAATCACATTCTTTCAGCTAGCTAAGGGAACATCTGGTTCAATGTAGCCAGCTCTGTATCTCTCAATGAATAGGGCTAAGTAAATGTCAGGGAAAGCTGGAGGCAAGGGGCTTTGTTTCTTGGGAGAGTGCAGCATGGTGGTCTCTCTGAGGGCTCTGCTGGATCCCACTCCTGGCCTCTCCTGGCACCTGCAGCCATTCTGTCCTGGAGCAGGTGGTGGCTAGCTCAGGTGGGTTCAGGAGAAAGGATCAGAGTTGGTGGCTCAGCTATTTAGGAGGATTTCTCCCTTATAGTCCATCTTCAGAGGACATGGGCAGTCTTCACTCTCCCATTAGATCTGCATCTCCCCCCCCCCCAGGAAGGGCTCAGCAGCACCAGTTACTTCACATTAAATTTGGCTGTAAATGACAGAGCACACCAAGTAACTGATGGTCAAGTTACTTGGAACTAAGCAGATAGAAACTTGTTCTTATTTTTAAGTAAGTGAAATTCCAAGATAAATATTTCAAGATCCTCTCCTGTCATCGTTCATCAGTGCCAAGGTGTCCTAGAACCCCAGAATAAAAAATTACTTTGTGAGTTCCAGTGATCACACCCACCTTCCAGTTAGCAGAAAACATGAAGAAAATATGAATGGATTTCTCTCTAAAGACACTTCCAGCACTTACCTAAATCCTGTTGTCCAGGGTTTAATTGGAAAGCTACGCCCCACTGCGTATTCTTCTACAAGCTCTCCACAATCCAACAAGGCCCTTTAGCCATTGGATGGACCCACATTCTCAACAGTCATAAGAAATGTGGGCCACCCCTTTGGTCTGTATCTTACGTGGTTCTGCTATGATTTCAGTCTTGGAATCAGAAACACATTCATGAAACAAATGTGATTTATTAAAATTGAAAACCAATTACTGAAGTTCAAAACCAAGCTCAAATCTATTTATTGAAGCCCAAAATCTTCAACATAGCACAATAGACTGATAAAGACGGTAAACTTCATGTATCTGCCTCAAGTATGCTCTGTAAGTAAGGTACCGGCAAGCCACACAAACACATCCTACTTCCTCCATCCATGCAAAACACTGGAAATAATTACAGATGATGTGGGTATGAAAATGTGGGGCTTTGTGGTATGTGTTATGAGCACCCACCTTCCAGAGAGCACACAGCAATACTAACAGATTTCTCCAAAAGGAAATAAATGGAAAAGCATGTTCCTATTCCTACCCATCAAATACTAAGGCCAAAGATGCAAACCCTGCACTCCCCAGAGCAAGAAGCTGGTTCAGGAAAACTTTAACATGCTGTGATTATTTCTTTTCAGTAAAGTGAAGCCAGAGCCATCCAACTTAATACAAATCCCAATTTTTTCTGTAAAAATTGAATCTCTTTTATGTTAGATCACAAAGTTATCCATCACTCTTGTTTAAAGGCACATATTATTTAGAAGAGATCGGTGCTGCTGACAAAACACATTTAAATAAGTAAGATTCCTTCTCTTATTCACAGAATGATTCACTCCATGTCACACACACTTCATTTTTGACTCATAAATTGCGTCACAACAGGCTTTGTAGGACTTATAATTATTGAAGCTATTTTTGTGCCGCTATTCACTGCCTCGCTCTCAGCCTTTCTGCATGGATAACCAATTTTTCCTCTTCATTATTTAGTATCCAACCAAATGAAGTTGGTGTCAGCCAATCAGCATCTTTGATGATGACTCATTTGCATTCAAAGGTTTAAAAATATTGGGTCCTTATCAACAAAAATTAAGCCTGCTGCTGCAGGCTGAGCACAGAGCTGGGTCAGGGGAATGGTAAGTGCTGCTTGCTGCTACAGCTCTGGCCAGCTCAAAATTTAAGTGTCAGATTACAAAGCCACTATGATCCTTCTGTCACAGGGACTTAAATATTTTAATGCAAACTAATTACTGCCACTAGTTTTAAGGTTTACAGACTCCCTTCATTTTTATTTTGCTCATCTGAGCCATAATAGCAATCTCAGGGGAAAAGTTTACCCTTTATTAAATGTGGAACTAGAGGTCCAAGTTGAAAAGAAAAACTGATCCCCATATGGCTTTGACTTTAATTCAAAATTATCTTTAAAATTTCTCCTCCCTCCATTCCTCTACCTTGCACACTTTCCAGAAACTCCAGGTAACAGTACAGAGCACTGCCTGCATTTTCCTACATAGGGATCATCTGGGGGTGCTTGTTAACCACGCAGCTCCTGGGTGCCTCCCAGACCCACAGATCTGTGTGCAGAGAGGGGCCTAGCAAGGCAGCAGGTTCCCAAGCTCACTTTATATGAAATTCTTCAGCCCACTACAAGCCTGAATTCCACAAGGACTGACCCTTGGCAGGAGCCAAAGGAAGAATCAAAACTTCCAAAAAGGAAGAGGTAAGCAAGAAAGCTTCTATAAACATAGCTACACATATATCACTATGATATGATGATTTCAGTTCCTCCAGGAAAATTCCCAGTAGAGGGATAGCTGGCTTGAATGGGATTTCCAGTCCTAGTTTCTTAAGGAGTCTCCACACTGATTTCCATAATGGTTGCACCAGTCTACATTCCCACCAGCAGTACAGCCTCTCCAACATTTGTTGTTGGTTGATTTGTTTATGATAGCCATTCTTTGTGGGGTGAGATGGTATCTCAGTGTTGTTTTAATTTGCATTTCATGGATGGCTAGTGGTATGGAGCATTTTTTCATATGTTTATTCGCTTCTTTAATTTCATCCTCTGAGAAGTGTGTATTCATCTCAGATGCCCATTTTTGGATTGGGTCTTTAAATTTAAGGGCCCTAATGTATCTTAGTTCTTTATAAATTCTAGAGAGCAGACCTATTATATTATGCTGAGCCATAAAAGGCTCTAGTCAACAACTTCTGTGGATAAGCCACTACTGTTGTGGACTGTTGGACTGTGTTGGAGTGTTTTGTCAATAGAATACCCATATCTGAGAGGACTAAACAAAAAAGGGGATACAAAGGAAGGACCATTTTGTATTTATATATACAGAATAGTTAGGATAGATATACAAATGCTTTCACTTAATTCTATGAGAAGAAAGATTGGTAGTAATAGTGTTTGGACAGGATATCCTGCTGCTTCTTGTACTATGGATGACCACTGGGAAGATAACAATGTAAAATGTATTAATTGTTGAATCTGTCCTATTGATCAGCTTTGAAACTGTCTCATTGATAATTGTCTCTCAATAAAATAAAATTAAAAATAAAAGCAAGCTTGGGAGCTGGGAACGCTCATGGCAGCAGCAGGCTAACCCCTTGAGGAGGTGCTAGGCTGCCGGCAGGGCCTCCACACCTCAGCTCGCAGCAGTGCCTTCAGCAGCTTCGGACAGGAGCTGAGTGTGCAGCTGGGAGGCGTAGAGTCTTCCTCTCCTGAAAGGAGGAACCCCAAATTAAAACCCAGACCCAATTTTCTGCTGGCTACAGAAATCTGCTCTCTTTCTAGAGTAAGAGTTTTCTCAGTGAGTTACCTCTAGGTTCCAGGCAAACTGCACACTGTAATAATCTGCATCCTGACATGAAAGCCATGGGGCTTGAGGTTGAACTGTGGTTCAGCCTCTGTGGCTATCATATCCATATGTTGGGCAAGTCACGGAGCTAGCTCAAACCAATAGGCATCTGCTCCACTGTAAAGATTCGGAGTGCCACACAGACACTCAAGGCAGAGGCAGCCTCTGGGAAGACTGTTCCTTATTCTCTACCTCACTTAATGCTTGTGTCATTTTTCTCTTCTTGGCCAGAGAGCTTTACCTTCTGTGCCATTTAGGAGTTGGGACACAGTGGTCTCTCTATGCTGAGTACTCCAATATGGAAATCCAAAATGTTCTAAATCACAAAACTCCCTGAGCCACAACGGAAAATTCCACACCTGACCTGGTGTGACAAGTTTCACACTAAAAATATTATGTAAAATTTCCCTCAGGCTATGTCTATAAGGTGTATGTTAAACAAAAGTGAATTTTGCGTGGACTTGCCTCCAATTCTCAAGATACTATTTTCATGCAAGTAAATAAATAACACTTCAGATAAATAAAGTAATGCATTAAAAATAATGTTTCTGTTTGTGAACAAGTTGGGTCATGCACAGAAGCATTTGGAAAACTTTCCTTCCATTAACAAATTCGGCATTCTTTGACTACCGGAACTGTAGCCATCATTTCCAGATCTGTGGAGTGAACTAAGTTCATGAACCAAAGTACCACTGTGTTCTGAGCTGCAAAAGAATCCTGACCCCAAGCACTTCAGATAAGCAATATTCAACCTGTAACAGCTAATAGACACTTCCTACTTAGGTGGGACATGCTGTCTTAAACTCTTAGCAAGTATTATTTTATTTAATCATCACAAATTTGCAGAAAGAATGTTAGAATTATTTCTTTTGGTATAAATAAAGAAACTGAGGCATGCGTCAATTAAGTAACTTGCTTAAGATCACACAGCTAGTTCTGTTATGGACTTCAGTAGACTGAACTCAGAGCTGGAAGACTTTGACAAGCCATGGATTCTGATGTTACACGCCAAGTTTCAAAGAGTGTCTCTCTGCCTAATTCCATCTCTCAGAGTGGAACCATATTGTCCTAGCCATGGAGTGGAAGTCACACAACACAAACAGGAGTGAGAGGCTTGTGTTCCCAGAAGTGAATTGAAGCAGGGGAAGCCAGCTTACCTCCTACATGTAGCACTTTCTACAAGATCCTCCAGGGCTCCTCAGCCAGCCAGGCCACTCTCCACTTAGGGCACTGTACCATCCCCCGATGAGATGCAGGTGCAGACCTGCATCGGGGTTTCCCAGAGGTGTGGTGTGAAACACTGCTCCTATGAGATGTTGAACTTGTAAGGAACTTGAGGGACCATGGGAAGCAATTTCCTCTGCCTCACTCCTTGACACATACAGCAAATGTTTGGACATTAAAGGCTCTGAAAAATCTGATGAAGAGGACCGCTCACTTTACTACAGTTTCCAACTCACCCTTCTTGTAGAAATGGAGCCTCCCAATCTTAGATGCTGTTCAAGAGTTCAAATAAGAATGCTGTCCACTTCTTCTTTTTTATTTTTAAAGAACACAATCCAGTTACTCCCCTCCTAGATTTTTTTCAAAAGAACTGAAATCATCATTCCACAGCGATATATATGTACCCATGTATATAGAAGCACAGTCTGTCACAGCTAAATCTTGGAAACAACCTAAATGCCATCAACTGAGAAAGAATAAAAAAGATACCATATTTCTACACAATGGAATATTATTCAGCTATAAAAATGATACATTTGAAGCTTTTATAGCTAAATGGATGCAGCTATAGACTGTATTACTAAGGGAAATAAATTAGATCCCCATGTGCAAGCATCGTCTTGTCTCACTGGTATGAGAACCCGAAAGAGTAAATAAAATTAAATGGATACAAAAGACTGTAAAAGGGAAAGAATTTGTTCAATGGGAAGGAAGAAATGTGATGAGGAAAAGCCCACTTCTGGCCATAGATCCACTCACACTGGTATCTCTCCTCTCCTCCTCCACTATTACTGTATCCCAAGGAGTTTTGCATTCTAGAACATTTGGATTTCCATGATGGGGTGCCTCTCCACTCCTGGCCCTTGAAGGCTCAGCAGTGCAGCCTCTCCTGCCTTTATGGTAACCTTGCATAATCCATTTCCACTCCATTCTCCTGGGTTTTCAAACCTCACCCCCCTACCAGGGCAATGAACCATTTAAACGTAAGCAAGCATCTCCACTAGAAGGAACTCGCCCGTGCGCTCATTTCTCTGTCCACCTCATTCCTGCCTTATGCTTCTTGCCTAGTCAGTCTCCCCAAGAGGAATCAGCCGCTGTCTAACATCCTTCTCCATGCATCCATCCTTTTTCAACCTGGGTTTTACCCAGAAGCCTTTACTTCCAAAATTGTTCTTGTTGCAATTGGCCATGGGCCCCTGTCCCTAAGTCCAGGGGCAAGTCTTTTGGTCCTTACCTTCCATCTCCTCCTGATACCTGACCAAGATCTTCCTCTCAAAATTCACATGCTTCCCAGGGGTTAAGGAATGCACCCTTCACCTGGAGTTCCCCCTACCCCTCTGGCAGTTCTTTGCAAGTGTCAGGGCCCCATGTAGGATGCACTTCCTGGTCCTCATCTCAGCCCAAGAAATCAATATTTGTAATCCCAAAGTTATGTTATTGAAATGCCATCAAGTTGATTCCAATCTGCCACTTTCCATGTAACTCATGGCGAAAATGAGGACACTAAATTATAATTTTAATCATTAGGGAGTCAAGGGGCTCTAAGCCTTGCCATGAAATGGCTTTCCGGAACCCAGAGTATGATCCAGGGCTTCACCCAGTTTTTACTCATTGGGGGAGTGGCTTGAGGAGGATTGACTGAGAATTGTGGGAAGTAGGTGACTACTGTGAGCTGAGCTAGGCGTGGGGCCTACATTTGCCTCTGCCATATGCAGAGAGGATATGCAGAGAGAGTAATCTGCATTATATAGTATTTAATGTTTTGGGAAGTCTAGGGCTTCAGCTTTGATGTAGTCTTTCAAGCCCCAGGAAGTCATAGCCTCTATCTCCAGGCTCGATCCCAACCCACCCAGCTCACATTAAGGAGCAGCAGGCTTACCAGAGACACACGCATTCACCTGTAAGGCTATCACCAGCACCTCAGCTAGACCAATACACATTGCTTAAGGCCAATTGAAGGAAAACAGAAGTCCTAGCCATCTCTGTACATAACAATATGAGGAAATAGGATCAGACTCAGTCAAAATGGACAGTCACTCTTCTTTCAAAGAGAGCTGCTCAGGTGGTCCCCCACAGCCCCAGACCTTGCTATTGAGTGTCAAGATCCCTCAAGATGCTAGGGAGACTATAGGATATTTACATATGTGTGTCTGGTTTATTTCAATTATGAGTATATGTTCAAGTGGCATCTACTTCAGCATAAATGCTTCAAGTTTATCATTCTTAATAGCTGAGTAATACTCCATTATATAGAAATACCACATCTTTTTCAACCTTTCCTCATATGCGAAAAACAGAAATACAAATGGAAACATACAACAACAACTAAAAACAATTGAGTCAGGTAAGGCAAAGTGAATGGCATACGCTGCAGGATATTAATCAGCTTTTCTTCTGGATGGTTAACAACCTAAGTTCACAGATCAAAATTGGAGAAATAGAAGAGCCACAAGGCCAGCCAACATTTTGGCCCTAGCCTTTCAAGGTCAGCGAAGACTCAGATCATAGGAGAACCTGTACTGCAATATCATGAAACTAATTGAGCTCCAAATTTTCTGAACAAGATTATGGAGCCACAGAGGAAAGAGATTGAAGTTCTATAGTGTGCCTGGGGAGAGTCATGTGGAGAGAAAACTTTCTCTCAGGCTCTCATAGAGAGCAAACTGGTCAAGCATTGGCCGTGACTCATCCACATGGATGACACAGACAAAGGATCTACAGAATAAGGTACAGGACTACAAAATAAACCCTGAGGGGACTTCACTGACCTCATAAGAAACATAAAGTACATGTGTTGGTATATAGGTCTTGCTCTATCTAGGTCTTAACCATCCAGCAGAAAAGTATAAAAATGAAGTACACACCATGGGGCCATAATAATAAGTTGAGCTGTAAATGGCTATGGCAACAATTTCTTCGGATAACTCATTATTGTTGTGAATGCTGGACTGTGTTGGATTGTGTTGTCGAGTTCAAGCACCTAAGTTAGTTGAATGACAATGCAGTGCCCATCTTTGACAGGTGTGGACAAAGGAAGGGGTATAGAAAGGAAGAATCATGATGTGTGTGTATGGACAGTACAGTTGGGATAGATAACACCGTGCTTCTACATAATTTTATGAGAGGCAAGATTTGCACTGATGGTGGTTGGACAGGATATTATGTCGGCTTCTAGTACCATGGACAACCACTAGGAAAATGACAAGGTAGAAAGTATTAATTGTTGAATCTTTGATGTGATTTAGGTATAAAAAATAAGATACACAAACAGCTACACTCTTAATTTACTGATAAGAGACATATGGCATAATAATGTCTGTAAGTATAATATCATGTGTGTACCTTCTATGATACCAAAACATTATGAAAACAGTTTGCGGTGTATTAATTTATCGAATCTGTCTTGTCAAGGTATCCTAAAACTGTCTCATTGATATTTGTACTTCAATAAAACAAAAAATAAATAAAAAATAAAAATACTTAAAACAAAAGATCCCTCAAGATGAATTCTCATCCACCTACAGCACCATCTCTAATCCAGCATGCTTCCCTGAGCACCACAGTTGCATCTGTTCTCTTCCTGTCCCTACCTGGATGTCTCAACTGATCTCAAACTCAACATATCCAAAACATGCTCTCCCTTCTGTAAGCTGATCCTTCCCCAGAGTTCCTGGAGTAAGAAAAAATGCCCATGCATTCATTATCCACAGTATCCTCTCTTCCTCACACTCCAGTATACTGACACTAGCACCAGACCCTAATTGGTTCAGCTCCTTAATTGCACTAAAATAAATCCAGTTCTCCCCATTTCTACTTCTGGTGCCCTTAGTTTTCCCCTAAGCCCTCATCCTGCTGCTTCCCTCCTATTCCTTCCCCATGCCCCAGCTCCAATTAGCCTTGACTCATATCACCTTGACTGATGATTTGGGAATAAGAACCAGAATCCTTTACATGCCCTACAATATCCTGCCCTATTCTTAAGGCTTAGCAGTTTGTTCCAGTGCATCCAGCAATGGTTCATGAGTCCAGGCTTATTTTCACTGTAAAGGCAAAGCACAGGTTGTATAAAAGGCAGGCACGTGGGAGGTCCTTATTAAACTGAATGATGTCTTCAGAAGGGACTGTGGGCTCCAGCCTTCCTGGCCTCGTGCCTGGCAGGGAAGCCAAGATCTCTTTCTCACACATCTATTCTCACCATCTGTGACCCACCACAGGTGGCACACCCCAAAGGGCCACACAGGAGCTGAGCAACTAAGGCTGATACTAGATCCCAGAATGTCCAGAACTGTGAGCTGACTAAACCACTTTTTCTCATAACATTAGCCTGCCCCAAATAGTTCACCATAGTGACAGAAAACATACTACTACAGCCACCTAACCCCTGTCTTTCTCCCAGCCATCCCTCTTTCCACATGGCCCCTTGCTTTTGACACTGCATAAAGAATGACGATGATAAACATTCTGAAATTCACAGGATATCCTCATGAAGAAGAACTTCTTAGCCCCAGATGCCAACAGGGTCAAGGCTCAAAAAGTCCTGGCTGAAGCACATAATCCTTTCTCCCTTGCTAATACTTGGTTTACTATTCCCAGTTAAGCCCACAACACAAGTTGTCCACTTGACCTCTGTTAGTGGTCTAAGGGTGAGCCTGTGTTCTAAAATGGCTCATTTGGACTACAAAGACAGACATCTCATTGCATAGTTTGAAGAAAGATTATTCCCCCCCCCCTTCATCCCATGCAGGCTGAAAACCTGCACTGTACAGCACTGTGAACTACTGAATGAACCAAAGCTGAAGTCCACCTTACTACTGAATTTGTAATTTTATGAGATAAATAAATGACTAAATCATAAAAGTTAGCTTAACCCATATTTTCTGTTACTAGAAATATCACCACATTAACCTATAATTGCATCCAACCCTCATATTCAATGAGTTTATGATTTAAGATATATCAAAGATACTTCCTTCAATGGAAATGTAAATAAATCTTGAAAGTGCTGGAAGGGGAAGAGGAGACTGCATTTTAAATAATTTAAAGACTACTCTTTCTCCTTTACTTCTTAGACTACTCTACATTTTCTGTTTTTCAGATCTATCTCAGACATATTTAGAAAATGATGGAAGATAATTTACTTTACTGAGATGATGACAGGTGTGTATGTGACCTCATCAACTTTGCCTTCTGTCTTTTCCTCTCATTCCAATCCCAAACAGCTACTGGGGGCCTTGGGAACCAGCCAGCCACCACGTGCCACTATCTTTCTCTGCCCAACCATGGGCAGGTGATGGCCCCTGAGACAACTGCTGTCATCACCTATGTGATTGTTAGTCACTGTTTTGAGGACAAACTGGCACACCACTGAGTTTCATGCTAAAACAACCTTTGAACAATACCAGTGATGCTAGGATTTTGAAGTGCGTGTGATAACCAGAGCTTAACATTTTACACTCCTTATCACACTCAGTCCTCTCAGGCATCCTTTGATGCAGGCACTATTATAAACCCTGCTTTCCAGATGAGGTAATAGGCCAAAGGAAGTTTAAAAATCTGCCAAAGTCCACACAGCTGGTAAATGAATCCCTATTTCCTGGATCAGAGAGAATAAAGGTAGAGTGAATGAGGCCTGTGATTTGTTTTGTTTTAATTAAATCAGTCTTTTCTAAATGTTTCCATTAAAAAAACAATAGATATGAAAGATAACTTAAGCAAACAGGGTAGAGTGTGGTCAACTGAGAAACTGAGACCTCCTTTTCTGGTCATCTCTTTCTAGTGGACCCTTTCAGCTCTGTGAAGAGGCTTATTGCTAAGTGGTCTTATAAAATTCTCCTTGAATGCACAGAGAAGCATTTTCTCTCTTAAGCCATCTTCCCCTAACTCCCTTGTCAAGGCAGCAGTCTTGGGAATCATCCTTTGCCCACTTCTTGCTCTTTCCTACACCCACCCCTGGGCTCCTTCTTAGAGGGCAGGAACTGCTTTTGGCTGACTTCCATGTGGTCACCTTGGGGACAATCATGGGAAATGAGCGAAAGTGGAAGTTTCCTGCAAGCTTTCTCTCAGTGCCTTCGGGGAGTGGTCCCTTTCTCTTGCCCAAGTCAACACCATAAATCCATGAGCTCTGCCTTGTTGCTGAAATGTCAGGGTGAACCTTCAGCTGGACAGCTAAATAAACACACGAGGTCACTGGCAAGGACAGACATTCCCAAGGATCTTCATCCTGGAGCTCTCTGAGTAAAGAACGGCTTTCATGTTCACTCAGAGCTTTACCCTTTGTTATGATTTCACCATCCACCTCTTAACATTTTTACTGTTGAGTTAAAGTGCAGTCTTCTCAAAAGTGCTTAAGAAATATTCCCCAGGCAGGCACTTCCCAAGGCATGAGCTCCTCCATGAGCTCCTCATGAGCTCCTCCATGAGCTCCTCCATGAGCTCCTCCATGAGCTCCTCATGGGCTCCTCCATGAGCTCCTCCATGAGCTCCTCCATGAGCTCCTCCATGAGCTCCTCCATGACTCCTCATGAGCTCCTCCATGAGCTCCTCCATGAGCTCCTCCATGAGCTCCTCCATGAGCTCCTCATGAGCTCCTCCATGAGCTCC
>PVKA01016098.1:0-48623 GCA_004027165.1 Ctenomys sociabilis | reverse complement strand
TGGATGGAGAGCGCTGTACTTGGCGGTGGGGGGAGGCCTGGATGGAGAGAGCTGTACTTGGCTGTGGGGGAAGCCTGGATGGAGAGCACTGTACTTGCCAGTGGCAGAAGCCTGTGAAAGCTGGAGAGAGCTTGTGTTGGAATTCTCTGCTCCCATTTTGGTCGGGGTCACCCTGACTTGCCCATGAAATATACTCTTTAGATTAAGGCCCTTGTTAGTGCTTTTTCTCCTTTCACACGCACAGACACCTCACATACATTTGCTGGAAGATAGGACAGGAAGGGGAGCAGGCTCAAAGAATGAGGGATAAGAAAAAGAAAAGCAAAACAAACCAACCACAAGATAACTCAGTGACGAGACCACAGAATTAAAGATTCTGCGTTCCTGTCTAAACCCAGCGTGGCCTAGCCCAGGGAACTCTTTCCGCAGTTCTCACAGCTGAGCTTGACCTGCAGGAGCAGCCACCTGGGGTCCTAGATTGGGGTCGGGGTCTTCCCTGCACCTTTGCTTTCTCCAGACTTCGCTGTGTCCATGGCACTTCTCCTCTTCACCTTCCACCAAAAGGAAACCTTTTAGGTTCTGTTGTGCGGCCGTGGCCAGCCAGAGGCCCTTGCCTGTGTCCTGTGGGCACAGTGAGTGGCGGGGAGGAGTGCTGTTGCGGACCCACAGCGACTTCCGTCCAGTGACCCCGTCTGGGCCCTCCCAGTCTCTGCTCCCCTCCCTGTACCATGAACCCCGCCCCCACCTCGGGGTTCTCTTCCAGCGGCCCTGTGCCTGAGCTGTGCTGTCTGGCGCCCTGCTCCCTGGGCTGTCCCTGTCCCTCTGTAGTCACGTGGTTCGCCCACTAGCTGCACTCAGCAGCTTTCGCTGGGAGCGCGTGGTGGGCAGCAGGCTCCCCGGCGGCTCGGCATTCCCAGTGTTTGGGCAGGCGATCTGCGCGAGCCCATTTTAGGGTTGCTCCAATGACTTTTCTCTCAGGGACTCCATTTGCGACTCAAATCCAGGTCCCCAGTCAGGTCCTCACCCTCTTCAGCATTGCCGTGGATACCTGCTGCTTTCTCCAACATTGCCCTCCGACACTTGAGCTTTTCTGGTGTCAGGATCTTGGAATATCTCATTTCTGTGCCCCTTTTCCTGGTGCAGGCCCGGCCCCTGTGCAGGGCTGGCTCCCTCCTGGGGCATTGGGCCCTCTCCAGCATGGCGCATTCTGCAACCCAGTGCGCAGCCTTCCTTCCTGCCCCGCACCCTGCATCAGGCGGTGGGTCGTCCGTCTGGCTGCCTTCCTCTCTCTTGCTGTCTTTACCTCGTCCTCGCGGGGCACGGGCACAGGTTTGCTGAACTTCCCTCAGAGGAGGTTGATCTAGTCTCATTCTACACCCACGAGCGAGCGTTTGCCCAGGGAAGTTAGCTTGCCTTCCAGAACTGGCTCTCTGCTAAAAGTCAGAACCACCGCGCCAGGGACAGCCCTGGTCCCTATGCTGTTTTCGGTGATGTCGCAGCGTGACTGAGCCACCTGTCTCCCCACTGGATTGCTGAGATGAGGCCTCCCTCAGAAGTGGCCTGTGTTGAAATAGTGTTCTTTTCCAAACATGTAGTAGAATTTTCTGGGAAATGAGCTGGGATTGCTTTGTGGAGAATTTTCAAATTATAAATTTAATCTGCTTAATGGTTGCATGCTGTTCAAATGATTTATTTCATACTTAGTAAGTATGGCAGCTTGTGGCTTCCTTGAAATTGGTTTCTCTCACTTAAGTGGTCACTTTTGCTTGAGGAATTGCTGGTGCCATTCTCTGACTGCCCTGGGGAAACCTGCCCTCTGGCTCCTCATACTGTGAATTGTTTCTCTTTCTTTTTCCTTCCCCTCACTCCTGGCTTCCCCTACCCAATCCTCCTACTGGTTGAATTTTATGAATTTTTCCCCAGAATAATTTCTTTGGGTTTTTAAAATTCATTCTGCTTTTAGTTCCAAAGGTTTCTATTCTTTAGCTCCCTTGTTCTACTTGGTTTCAGTTTTATCTTGCTCTTTTTCTGTACAGTATTTTAAAATGAAAGCTTATTGATTTTACCCTTTATTTTTTTCTGGTGTGCGCAGTTAGGGCTATGAACTCCTCCCTGAGTCCTGCTGCAGCTGATCCTCATAAATTTTAATGTCTTTTATTTCCATTTTCATTTTATGTGCTACACCTTTGTTTCTTTGATTCCTAGCTATTTACAGGCGTGTGGAAAGGGTCAGGTCATCCTTCCCCTATTGATTTCTTTGATTTGTTGGGCTCAGAGAACTGTGTGGTGTCCATTCTTTTAACTCTGTGTAGGCTGCGTGGCCCAGCTTACTCTGTGCCTTGGCAAGGGTGCTTCAGGGCACACGTGTGTCCCGCTGCTGCTGCTGCTGAGCCCAGCCACCATAATGCGGAAGAAAGCCCATCTTCTGGGGGCCTTGGAATCCCCGTGCTTGCTGATTTTGTCTGCCTGAGCTATCACTGGTCGAGAGGCGAGACATCAGCAGTCATGATAGTAGGACTGCTTGCTGTTCTACCGTTTGGCCTCACAGCTTGGCCTGGTAGTTTGGTGCATAGATCTTGCTTCTTCGTCTCAAGAGGTTTCATTGTGCTGCCCAGGTAAAACCTGACCTTGCAATTCTACTGTCATAGCCTCCGAAGGTACCGAAATTGTAGACGTGCACTACTCTTATCGTTTTTAATTCCATTTTGATTAAACTATAGTTTTTAAATATAACAAACAGCTTCACTGAGGTGGAATTGGCAAGGCACACAAGTCACCACCTGTGTCTTCCTTAGTTCCTTCCACTGACGCCTGTGCGTATCCACATGTGCTTCATTTTCCTGGTAGCTCAATACTTCATTTTTGAAAACGATCGTTCATTTTCTAATTTTTTATTCAAAGTCAACTCTCTCTGTCATTAGTGTAGCCTTCTCAGTTTCCTTATGAGTACCGTTTGTAGTATACCCTTCTCCACCTTTTAAAAATCGTATATTTCAGTCTTCTGCCAACACCATGTGGCTGGACTTCGTGTGTCCGTTCTGATGACTCGGCCTTTTGATTGGATCACTCGAAAACATCTAGCCCTATTGCTAATACAGCCATCCCCACATCTGGCACTGTGCTTATTGCCTAGAAATCAAATGCCCTTTCAGTCTCTGTTGCTTTGTTACTTCATTTTACAACTATTCTCTATTGGAACATTTCACTTTCTTCACTGTCTGTAGTTATTTTGCTAATTATTGCTTGAAGTATAACTGTGTACACATCAGAATCCATATTTAAAATAACTTATTTACACTAAGATCCAGATATGCTATTCTCATACAGTTCTACTTTTGTTAACCCTGTTAGAGTAATTATTATCCATGTTAAATTTATATGATAAATTCAGTAATACATTTTTGTACACTTATTATTTTTTAGTTTTGTTTTCTTTGAGTAAGGTGAAAGCAGAAAGAAAAATTAAATATGAGTTTTGTTCACCTCTAAACTCTTTCATGTATGTTTAAAGTTGTTGCCTCTCTTCATTTCTTCCTGTGGAGCTATAAATGGCTATTTGAGGGCATTTCCTCACGCAGCTACGCTGTCTCTCGTCCACCTTCCCTGGACCATGATTGGCAAGTGCCTGTATTTTTATTGACAATGTGTCTTATAAGAAATTTATATGCATATTGTTGTATATAATAGATTTCAATTTATTAATAGAATTAGAAGGGAATAAATATGCATTTATACTGATTTTTACAATCATCATTATAACGATCCTTACCAGTCCTCTTATTTTCTGTATGTTTAAAGTTGTTGAATCTGTCATTTTTCTTGCACCCTAAAGAATTTCTTTACTATTTCTCATATGACAAGTATGCTTGCAAAAAATTCCCATTCTGTTAATCTGAGTTTGTCTTTATTTCATCCTTTTGAAAAATAATGATGCTAGATCTAAGAATCTCGGTTAATAGTCTCTTTTCACTCAGCATCTTGCTGGCTTTGACCGCTGATGTTCCTCCGTTGTTGGTCCTGTGTAATCTCTCCTCCAGTGGGACATCTTTTCTCTTGCTGCTCTCAATGTTTTCCTGTAATCTGCCTTTACTGAATTTCACTACAATACATGTGTTGTGCATCTCTTTGGAATCACAGTGATACCTTGATTGTAGAACAGCTCCAAGATTTGATTTTCCACTATTCAATGGACAGTCCAAAGGAAGCTCTACTCAAAAAGCTGTGCTGCTGGGACAGTCACGTGTCCCGTCTCCATGTAGACTCAGAGACAACGCTTCAGTCCAGCACCCTCTCGCCAGAGGACGGGCAGTGTTTCGTCTTGTGCTTCATTCTGAGCTTGATTTGCATAAAGCGCTGTAGCCATGCCACCACGGAAAGGTAGCCGTACCCGCGGTCAGGCCAAGAGGAAACTGAGAATCATGACAGAGTTCAAAAAAGAAGTCCTTGTGAAATTTGCCAAGGTCCTGTGAAAATAAATTTGAGGGTAATTTTTGGGCCTCAGAACCAATTGTTTGGTTTTCCAGTATTTCTTATGGTAAAGTTCAGTTCTTGAATTTTCATTGTTCAAATATGAATTTGGAGTAGATTGAGTTTAGAACAGACTGAGTACCCCTGCATGTGCAGTTCACTGAGAACATGTGGAATAACTCCTCAGGCCAGTTGTAAGTGTGCAGTCGCTTCCCTTTTCTTTCTCTAGTGGCCCTCCTGCTCGCACTACCATTACACTCGGCATCCAGCTTGAGGTTTCCAACGTCTGGCTGAGGCTCTGCATGCTGTTTCTCTTCCTTTTATCTCTTCTTCACTTTTTTTTATTGCTGTGTGTGTGTGTATGTGTGTGTGTTTGACTTCTGTCTTTATCATTTGACAAAACATAGATATCATATCTTCATTGTTTTTTCAGGATTGAGGACTGAGCCTGGGGCCACATTTGCAGCTGAGCTCTTTTATTTTATTTTATTAATTTTTAAATATTATTTATCTGAATTGTTACATTGCTCAGGCTCCATTCAAGCTTGTGATCCTCCTTCTTCAGCCTCCCAGAATGTTGGAATTACAGTATGCATCACACACCTCCCTTGCCTTCCTTTATTTCTTAAAATACAACTTCCTTTAACATGTTGACCAAATATATAATGGCTGTTTTAAAGTCCTGGTTAACTGTGGCATTTGGGCCCTTGCATAGGTAGTTTCTTTGGCTTTTCTTTTCTCTTGTGTGTGAAGCACAGTAAACTTTCTTTGTAGATAATGTAATTTTTGTTGAGTTTTGGATATTTAGGTTGTATGTTGTAGCAGCTGTCTCCTTCCCACCCATCGGGGCCTTGTGGTCACAGCATTTTTTGCTCTTGGGTAGGCCTGGGGTCTTGCTCACCTGCATCAGTGGAGCCCCTCCTCTCAAGCTTGCAGTCTCCGCTGTCTCTCCTCAGAGCGTCAGCACTGGGCAAGCACACAACCTGAGCACCTTGTTTTTCCAGTGTCCTGATGCATAAATCGCTTCACAATCTGACCAAGCATAAGGGCCTGAGTTCAATCCCTGGTTCCACCAAAAAAAAAAAAAATACAATAACAATAACAACAAAAAAAAAGCCCACAATCTGGCCAAGTTCAATACAGGGCCCTTGATCAGAACAGTTTTAAGGTAACCCCAGAAGATGCAGCTGTCTTCTCCTGGTTGTTGCCAGCAGCCTTCTACTTTCATCCTTGTTACCTTGGAACTTCTGGTCCTTCCACGTTTGCTTGTCATCAGCGTCTCTGTTACTTTCCAGAATGTCCTTGTTCCTGAAATTTCATGGTTGGATCTTAGTAAAGGATCTGCCTTGGTGAATGCTTTAGAGCTCTCTGCACTTGTGGACTTTCTTTCCCCCCAAGGGTAATCTCCACCCCTGCCTGCGGAGCTGAGCCCGAATCAGGGCTGTCTTCCTGAGGAACAGCAGCAGAGTTGTACGAGTAGGGTGGTCAGGGGACATAACCATGGGTCCTCCATTCTGGACCTGTAGCTGCAGAGCCATTGCCCAAGGTGCTGAGGAAGTGTGAAGGGCAGGAACTGTCCCTGTGCGCCTCCTCTGAGCAGATGAGGTGCATGGGGTGAGGTAGAGATCACAGGAGGACGACCACCACGTGCCCAACCGGGCTCCAATGAGACATGCCTTTCACAACACAGAGTCGGAGCCAAATGCGAGCGTCCCCAGCTTGCCTTCCTGGGGATACAGCACAAGCCCCAAGCGACACACTGCTCACCAGGGCTCACACCCCACTGCTTGTGTACCATGTTTTCTTTTTTTTTTTTTTTTTTTTTTTTTTTTTTTTTTTTTTGTCTTTTTGAGACAGGGTCTCACTATGCAGTTCAGGCTGGCCTCGAGCTCACTTTGTAGCTCAGGCTGGTCTCGAACTCACAACAATCCTCCTGTCTCAGCCTCCCGAGTGCTGGGATTACAGGCATGCGCCACCACGCCCGGCCCTGTACCATGTTTTCTTTATCCACACACCTGCTGATGAACACTTGGGGTTTTGTCCCCTTTGAGACCTCATGGACAGTGGTACCAAGAACACAGCTACACAGACACCTCGAGATACTGCAGTCCCATCTTCTTCAACAGTGTTTCAGTGTCACAGTGATACTACGGACAGCGCTTCCAGCTCCCCAAGATCACTCGACATCACAAGCGCACTTTAAACAGTTCTCAGAAATTCTCAGAATTAATTTGATGCAAAGACGTAAGAAGTATTCTAAGATAGTGAAAACCCCAATTTTCTGAAATAGTTACTTGTTTCCATTTAAATACTAATTGGTCTGAGACAGTAAATCCCCTGGAGGAGTCTCAGGGCACCCAAGGGAGACAGGCGTCCTCATGCCCACTTGACCTTTAAGAGCTTCCATTATTGAAACAATCACTTTTAATCTGGAGAAAAAGTACTCACTACAAATAATACAGCCATTGATAAGAGGAGCACTCAATCGAAAGTGTTCAGCCATGATCTGAGAATTGGGGGTGCGTTCATCTTCAAAAACTCACTGTCTTTTGATGAAAGCTATTGTTTTCATGGAAATGCTTATTTCTGAGTAAGCAGTATGGCTCTAAGAAGAGTTGAAAAGCAGTGCGGATTAACATTGGCTAAGGGTGTAGCCCTCACTGAAGCAGTTAGGTACAAATCACAAGTTTCAATCTGTCCTCATTGTGAAAACTACGCAAAATGACACAGACGTGTCTGCAGTGAAGCTCATCCTGAAAGCCAAGCAGACTTGCTGACAGTTTCCCTTGACTAACTCTTCATTTATTAACGCATGCCACTCCGCCAGCAGCCGGAGGAGACAGAGACGTCAGCGTTATTCGCACTTCACAGGAGAGGAGGATGGAGCACACGGAGGTGGCCTGCCTCTCTGGAGACCCAGGCAGTGTGGCCCCTGCTCTGCTCTTAGGTACCAGGCCTCTCTGCTTCTCCAGAGATAAGAGTGGAGAGGGCAGTCAGATGACACACACTCATATGTACGCATGCCACTCCCAGTGGCTCTGCAGTGGGCCTAGCCTCTGGCGAGCCTCAAGGAAACAGGTCCCCCAACAGTACTTTTCATACAAATCTTGCCAATCACTTGTAGTGGCCCTAAGCATACTGCTGTCTGCACCCCACCTGATATTCCTGGGGTACACTTTTGCCTCATGCAAGCTGGGTGCTGGGTCAGATCCATGCGCTCTGTAAGGTCCCTTTGCTAGGATCTTCCTTGTCCTTCCAACTGCTTACATACCAGGGGAAATATTTGTATTCACAACTGCACTGTGAAGCCTTACAACTCCTTGCTTTTAATTTAGCATAGAGATGAGACTCCAAGACTCATGGGAAAGTTGGCAAGTGCTAAGAAGCCAAGGGGGTGAAAAAGGCGTGGAGACCCACGTCTAGAGCAGCTGCTACCTACACAGCACTGGGCTGGAGCCTACAGCAGTGATCCTGATTTGTACCCATTACCAGGTGGGAGTTACTGACCTGGTGTCAGTAGTATCTCTTGCTAGAAGCTAGGGATAAAGCAGTGACTGACAGACACAGGGATTTTGTAGTCTCAAGGAAGATGGATGTAAGTCCCATGTGTCCCAGAGAAGTACGAAAGCACAGCCAGGGTGGGCAGAGGAAAGCCTGTGGGCATCATTTTCTGCAGAATGTGAAGGGAGTCCAACCCCGCTGCATTAGGGGCAGACCTTCGAGCTGAGCCCCAAAGTGCGAGGAGGAGAGCTGCACTGATGGGATCTGACGCAGCGGGCAGGCTTGTGAGGCAAAGCCCTCGGGCACACTGAAGCGCTGTGTGTCCCTTCCCTTGAGGTTCAGTGTCTGGAACACAGAGCAGCAAGGTACAGCAAGCTAGCGGACCGTGGAGAACAGCCCCGTTCTCTGTGAAGGGGCAGTGTGCCTCCTCTGTTAGCTGAGAGAAGCTTGTGGGAGCGTCACCAGGAGTGAGCGGGATGTGTGCGCAGCGTGCAAGCGAGGGGGCTCTGAGGGCAGAGCCAGCACCAGCGCAGCGTGACGGCGATGCAGGCTGAGTCTGCCTTGTTCTAGAAGGACTGTGCCTGATAAATCCCCCGTAAATCCACTTGCCAACCCGAAATCCTAAGACTGCCAGTGTACTCAAAGGGCCACGCTTTATTTTCACGTTCATTCCCTTGCTGTCAAGTGGAGTGTGAACGTGCAGAATCCAGCTGTACAGGCTGATTGCCTGCATTCAAGAGATCCCAGCGTGCCTGATGTTTTTGGTATCTGTGCGACAAACGCCATATTCCATGTTAAAACTTGCCCCCGAAGCCAGGCATGGTTGTACGTGCCTCGGGTCCCAGCACTGGGAGGCTGGGACAGGAGGAACAACTGAGACCAGAAACACAATTGTCAGTCCAAGATCCTTGGTGTCGCCCTGAGGCTGCTGCCGAGGGCCTCGCATCTGTCACCTCAGAAGCAGTTCATGCCCACGTCACAGAGAGTTCTCCACGTTCCCCCACAGTCTGTTCAAATCAAGCCACCTAACTGGCAGCTCCTCTGACACTGAAGTTGAGCAGATTCCACCTACTGTTAAAAGAGTCTTAGAGCCCTGGGACACAAGATTTGAAGCACTTTCATAAAAGGAAGCTGAGCCAATGGAATCACCCACTAGCTGTGCCGGGCTTCAGCTTCGTGCGGCTGGGTGAAAGCCCGAGTCTCCGGTGGGCAGCACGCTATGTGAGCACACTGGAAACACTAGCGTTCGGAAGAGGACACTTTTAGCACCCAGGAGTCCTGCACACCCCATGGAAGCATCCCAGGCGCTGGCTTCAGGGAGTCGTAACCCATCGCACGTAGCAAGGTGAAGGGGCAGAGCACTAGCAGCGCCACCGTGCCCAGCAGCAGGTGCTCTAAAGCAAGGCCACATCAGGGTGGGAGCGAGTCTGATCTGCACACAATAGAAATCAAGTGATTTAGAGCAAAGACGCGAACCGAGTTGGGTGCATAGTCTGAACTACAGTCATTGAGAATTTAACTGAGATCATTTTCATTCATTGTTTACATTCAACATCATTATCGCTTCATTGGCAGTATTTTCCAATTTATATTTTTATTTCTTCCTTGATCCATTGTTGTATTTCAAGTGATTATGTATTGAAAATTAGTTTTAAGAAGGAAAACAGAGAATCCTTTACCCAGTTGTCCCAATGGTGATATCTGAAGAATACCAGGAAGAGAAAAAGGAAAAGGAGGAGGACAGGGTGGTGAGGAGGAGGAGAAACAGGAGGAGGAGGAAGAGGAGACAAGCAGATCACAGCTGGGTCCCTGGAGCACCCGCCGCATTCCTGCCTTTGTTCTGCTGGGCTTCTCTTGTTCTGCTTCATTCTACATTCTCATTTTAGGAATGCAGTGTAAATAGAATTTTACACAATAGAACACTTTGGACATTAATTTTTTAACTTGGCATAATTTTCCAGAGATCTGTCCAAGTTATTCAGCATGTCCCTTTTTATTGCTGAGTAGTACTCCATAGTATGAATTTGGCACAGTTTATCCAGTCATTGAAGGAAATCTGAGCTGTTCCTGATGTCAGCCAAGTGCACATAGAGCTACTCTAGGCACTGGGGTGTCAGCCTTTGTGTAAAGAAACGCTTTCATTTCTCTGATGCACAGGCGGAGGAGAGCAGTTGCTGGCCAACCAGTGGTTAGATATTTCACTGTTGTTCTGAAGAGATTGTGTCTTGGTTACTTGTTACTCGTTGCTGGGACAAACACCCGACACTCAAAATGAAGGAAGGAAAGGTTTATTTAGCTCAGTTTGTGGAGGCCTCCGTTCATACTCCGTTGTCTCCAAAGCAAAGAGCAGCAGCTCATGGTGGCAGAATGCAATGAAGACAGAGGAGCAGCAGCTGCGTCATCCATCAAGCCTCTCTCTGCCTTCTATGCTGAGTGTGAAGATGGGCCCTCCAAGCTCCTCCAAGGACTGGGACTTCACAGGGAAGCAGGCAGAACACGGCCAAAAAGCCTTCCTCACCTCCTTTATGTACACCTGTCATGCTGAGTCACTCTGGGATGGCCCAATTGCCCCAAGGCAGACCCTGGGCCGGGGCGTCCCCAGGGCACAGGGCATGGAACTGCAGATTAGGCTGAGTTGACACAATGCATCAACTACCACGGCGTCAACCCCAAAGTGGCTGAACAATTTTACATTCCATTCAGCAGCATAGGAGCGTTCAGTTTAGCTGTATTCTCACCATTATTTGATATTGCAGTTTATCCTTTTTAGTTTAGCTACTCTGATAGATGTATAGAAATTTATTGTTGTGTTTTTAATTTGTAGCTTCCCTGGAGACTGAACATTGTTACATATGCAATGTAACATTTCTCTCTTTCCCCAGTGCAATAGCCATGCTTTTGAACTTTATAGCTGGAATTTTTATTGTTGAGTTTTTATTTTTTGTAGTTAAACACTAGTCCTTCCCAGCTGTGTGGCACACAGCATTTTATTGCACTGGGGTCACTTGTCCTTTATCTTCTTAACAATGCCTTTCACAGAGCAAAATTCATTTTCTTATGACTAAATATAAGAATAAATGTACCCATTTACAGACTTTAATTTATCGTTTTTTTGTCTTTATGTTTGGCTTTTAATCTTCTGGTGTGATAACTCTCACTCTCTATAGACCCACAAACTTTTCTATCTTCTCAAAATGCTTTATAGTGTTATTTGCATTTAAACCTGTATCCACCTGAGTTATTGTATAACATGATGTGTAAACAAAAGTTATTTCTCTTCTCATTGCTCATTTTTGTTTTCACTTATGTATGTCCAATTGCCCCAGAACCATTTGTTGAAAAAGGCTGCTGCTCCTCCATTGAGTTCTTTTACCCTATTTTCACAAGCCAAGTAAATATGGAAATTAATGAAGTTTTATCATCACCCTTTGGACTCTATAAGTATGTATAACTATGTATCACTTAATAAATTATGTGTCATTAAATAAATTCTCTAAGGTGTATATATATATATATATATATATATATATATATATATATATATATATATGGGTCCATTTCTGAACTCAGTTCTGCTCCACTGACCCACCTGTCTGGACTTTCCTTACTACCACACTGTATTGATTACTGTGGTCTCAAAACATGTAGACTGTTGCTTTCCATTTCTATCTCATTTTTCAAAATTGTTTATTATACTTTATCTTTTCATAAGTTTCATAATAATCTTTTGTATACCTATAAAAAATCTTGCAGAGAATTTTATAGGAATTATATAAAAACTAAATGCCTCCTTTGTCAAAGATAAGGTGGTTGAGTGTGTTTGCTGTTGTGTCTGCTTCTTCCATCCTGTTCCACTGATCTGCACACCTGCTTTTTGCCAGTACCATGCTGATTTATCACAGTGACAATGTAGTATGATTTCAAGTTGGGGAGTGTGACTTGCCCTGGCTTCCCTTTGTTGCCCAGAGTTGCTTGCTATTCTAGATCTCTTCTGGTTCCAAATGAATTTTAATTTAACTTCTCTTCATCTTCCTCCTTCTCCTCTTCTTCCTCTTCTTCTTCTTCCTCCTCCTCCATTTCTTTTGCTTCCTTCTTTTTTTCTCATTCCTTTCTCTTCTCAGAATGCTCTGGCTAATGTTTCCTGAACTATATTGAAGAAGAGTAGTGATAGGGGACATCCTTGTCTTGCTCCTCATCTTAAAGTGAAAGCTTTTGATTGTAACCATTTAGTATAATGTTGGCTGTTTGTTAGTTTGTCATAGATGTCTTATCAGACTGAGATAAAGACCCTCTTTTCCAGTTTTCTATAGGGTTTTTAATGCTACATGGTTGATGTTGGGTTTTGTCAAATGCTTTTTCTGCATCTATTGAGATGATAATGTGATTTTTAATCTTTGATTATCACATTGATAAATTTGTGTATGTTGAACTGGTTCTACATTTTTGGAATGAATCCAGCTTGATCGTGGTATATAATCTTTGTGATTATTTGTTGCATTCTGTTTGCCAGTATCTTATTGAGAATTTTTGCATCTATGTTCATTAGGAAAATTGACCTGTCTTTTGCTTTGTTTGGTTGGGTTCTTCTCTGCTTTTGAAATGAGGGTAATACATGCTTCCAGGATTGATTTTTGAAATATTGCTTCCTTTTTGACTTCCTTTAAAATTTTTCATATTAGCGACATTAGCTCTTCTCCAGAATTCAATAGTGAGCCTGTCAAGGCCTGAGTTTGTCTTTATTGGTAAGTATCTTAGTTACTCTTCTCTCGTTGCTGGGACAAACACCCAACACCCAAAATGAAGGAAGAAAAGGTTTATTTAGCTGACAGTTACTAGAGATTTCATAGTTTAAAACACCATAGGGCCAGGGAGATGGCTCAGTGGAATAAGCACTTCCCTGGCAAGTGCAAGGGCTTGAGTTCAATGCTGGGTTCTGCAAAAAAAAAAACCAGCCTGAACTATAAAGGGGCCTGTTTATGCAAATGCATTCAGGCACAGGATACTGAGGTTCGATCCCCAGCTCCACCTGCCTTATCAGACGGCAGCCTGAGCTACCTAAAAAAAAAAACCAAAAATCCCTGAACTATGTAGGAAGACGCCAGAGCCTCATTTGCTCAGGAGAGAGGGTCAGTGCCTCCATCTTCTCCAGACACTCCCTTTCTGCCCTACATGGCCTCAGTTACTGAGAAGCTCCCCCACACTACAGGGTCCGGTGGAGAGGCCGGGGCGCCCCTGGGTCAGGATGACCCGCTCCACACCTCAGAGAGGCCACAGCCAGGGGAGGCTTGCCCTGCCAGTTTGAGGCTTCTGGCCTCTCTGGCTCCTCCCATCGAGCCCGTCTTGGTCCCCCGGCCCCACCCCTGAGCCACACACTGCTCCTCCAGCTGCATATGCCTCGTGACTTACACGAGGCGTTGAGGGTGCAACCACACACAAACCATGACGGTAAGTTTTTAATAATATTTTCAATTGTATTGGCTGATAGCAGGTTATTTAGAATTTTTTACCTTCTTGATTTAGTTTTGTCCATTCTGTTGTGTCTAGGAAACTGTCTGTTCCTTCTGTATCTTCTATCTTCTTAGAATCTAGATTCTCATAGTAGGTAGAGATGATCTTCTCAATTTGTGCAAAAATCTGTCTCTTGTGTTTTCTCCCTTTCATTCCTAATTTCTTGAATTACTATTTTTTTCTCACTGGAAGAAAGACAGTATCTGTAATAAATAATGTTGAGAAGACTGGCTCTCTACATGCCATACACCAAAACTAACTCACGTCTATCACCATGCACTAAACTAAAAGTGGAAAAACAGAGACACCAAAATTTACCAAAAGAAAAAGTAGGTAGAAATCTTGGAGAATGGTGTGGTCACAGACTTCATGAACAAAACATGTCACACAAGAAATGCTACAAAGAATCAACAGATGATATCTAACCTTATTAAAAAGCTTTTGCACACCAGAAGAAATCACCAACAGAGTGAAAAGACAACCCACAGTTGTCTTTTTAGATGCCTAAATATTTTAGCCAGTTACTCTTCAGATGAAGGGCTTATATCCATCTACAACATACAAAGAACTGAAAAGAAATCAGGCCCCCAAATTCAGAGACCCAATCCAAAAATGGGTATGCAAGATGAATACACATTTCTCAAATGAAAAAATATAAATGGCAAATAGATTTATGAAAAAATGCTCCATATCATTTTTCACTTGATAAGTTCAAATTAAGATTACACTGAGATTCTGTCTCACCCCAGAAAGAATGGCTATCAATAATGAATGTTGGCAAGACTGGGGAAAAAGAAACCCCTCTCCACTTTTGGTGTAGAAATGATGCAACTACTATGGAAATCAGTGTCGAGATTTCTCAAAAAACTAAGATTGGAGGTCTCATGCCATTCATCTATTCCCATTCTGGTTATCCCAGAAGAATAAAAAACATCAGCAATATAGATTTGCCTATATTAATAGCAGCACAATTTTTAATAGCTAAATCTTGGAAACAATTCAAATGCCCATCAATTTAGGAATGAATAAAAGTATGTATTTTTAATATAGTGGAATAACTACTCAGCCATAAAGGATATATAGACTTTCATAGGTAAATGGATGCAACTTGAGACCATGCTGATAAGTGAAATAAATCAGAGCTACATGTCTAAACATCCTCTTGTCTCACCAATATGAAAAGTTGGAAGACTAAATATGATCCAAAGTGTGCCACAGATGTTTTGAATTGAGAAGAAACTATTCAAAACAGAACTTTATGGGGGAGGAGAAAAGAAGGAAGGGAAAAATTAGTTAAGGTAGCCAAAATATCATAGAACTGGTTTCTCTTAGTTCATTGAAAAGAAAGGTTTATGCGGTTATTGTTTGGATAATATCTCATGCCTGTATCTTGTACTCTGAGAAATTACCATGAAGATAAAATATACAATGTATTATTTATTTTTAATTTTGCCAGGCATAGTGGTGCACACCTGTAATCCCAGCACCGAGGAAGCTAAGTCAGGAGGATCATTGCAAGTTTGAGGCCAGTCTGAGCTACAAAGTGAGCTCAAGGCCAACCTGAACTATATAGCGAGACCTCCTCTCAAAAAAGCCAAGAAAAATTATTGTTCCTCTCCTATTATGCTGCTTTGAAAGTCTTCCATTTTTGTTTTTGTTCTCTTTAAGATAAATAAAATAAAAAAGTAAAAATCCACTGCAGGACAATGTAAGGAATTTTGGCATTTTACTATTAAGTCTAGTAAAGCGTTAATACTCTCTATCTCCATTTACTTAACTCTTCTTTGATATTTTCATGACATTGTTGTTTTAAACATGTAGATCCTACACATGTCTTATTAGATTTACACCTACATACTTTCTAAGGATTTGTAAATGCTTTGCATCCTTAATTTCAGGCTCCTTAGTTTGTTGCTGTCATATAGAAATACAGTTGATGTCTGTATGTTCATCTTACCACATATGAACCTGAGGAACTAACTGCTTCACTCTTTTTATAGAATACTTGGGATTTTATGCAGAGACAGTAACTTTCGAAGGATCACATCAGAAGTGTTCTTCAAAGACACAAGTGTGCTGCAGGGTATTGGCTTATGTAGCACCCACCTGTGCTGTTGGGGACTGGAGCCTGGGTAGAGGTGGTCCCAGTGGGGGGTAACCCAGAGGGAGGGGATGTTCCTGCCCTTTCTTCACCTCTGTGTCTCCACTTCCTGGCTGCTACAGCTGGAGCGCCCTCTTCTGCACCGTACCCTGTACCCTCCCGCCTCTGTCTTGGAGCCAGACAATCACGAACTAAAGGTATGAGGCAAAGGAAACTTCTCCTCCTGCCACTGCAGGTGCTGGGCATTTTGTCCTAGTGATGAAAAGTGACTGAGGCAGGGGTCATCTGCCCATCTACCATCTTCCTTTGTGTTGTACTTGTGCAATATGTTTTTTCCCATTTCCCCTTCTCCCTCTTTGATATTAATTACAAAACATTTTATGACTGCTTTATCTCTGTCATTGGCTTTTTAGATATAACTAGTCTTATTTTGGCAGCTTAGGACATACACAGCTTGAACTTATGACAAGCAATGTTTAAATGACCTTTTATCATTTTGTGTATAGTGGAAGAATTTCACAGGAGTACACTTCAATTGCTCAACTCCAACTTTGTGCTATTGTTGCTATTCATTAAACATTTAGATGTGTTATATACTATACATTACCTTGCTTGTTCTATAGAAATTTAAATACTAAGAAAATAAGCTCAATTTGTCTACACACATTACTGCTATCCCCAAAGCTAGCTTTTCTTCAGCATAAATCCACATTTCTATTTGTGATCATGATGTTTTCCTCCCTGAATGGTTCCTTCTCACACTTCTTACAGAGCGGGTCAGCTAGCAGTCAAACCCATACACTCTTTGGTCCATAAAATCTGCATTTCACCATGGATCTTGGAAGATACTTACCAAGCACTTTTACATGTTTACAAGTTTTATAAAATTTCTCTTTTGAAATAGTTTCTTATTTACAAAAGAACTGTTCAGAGTAGCACTTCTTCTCACTGGCCTCTGCTCACTTTCCCTCAGTGGCGACTCGTTACACGGCCACAGGGCTCCACCAAAATGGACACATAATGTGGGCACAGTTCTCCTAATCAAGCTCTAATCTCACTCTGTGTTCAGCGCTTTCCCCACTGAGGTACTTTTCCTCATTTAGTATCCAACCCAGCACACCCACTGCATTTAGTTTGCGCGTCTCTTCAGTCTCTGGCTCAGTGATTCTTTGGTGTTTATGACCTTGACATTATGAACACTTGTTGGACTTTTAGACAGCGAATGCTTGAATGTTTTGAAAGATTTTCTGGCGTGTCCTTAGGCCTGCTCATGTTTCTGACGTCAGCTGCTTGTTGTCATATTGCACAGGATTGCATGATGTCAGCATTTTGACAGGCCTCACCCACCTGCTGTGCCAGTGTCTCCCAGAGTTATCCACTGAAATGCAACAATTTTCCACTGTCCATGTTCTGCTTGTTAGCAGTAAGTTCCCAAGCTGCCGTATAAAAAGTTTGAAAGGATGTGAAGTATAGCCTTGTTGATGCCTATTAAAGGGTAATGAAATATTTTCTATTTCCTAGTTTGTAAGGAATTTTTAATTATAAAAGGATGCTTCATAATTCACCAAATTGTTTTTCTGCATCTCTTAGAAGTTGTCATATCATGCTTCCCATTTAGTCTGTCAATAGATTGGACTTCACGGAGTCCTGGACTTGATGGGCCTTCCACCTGGGGTGGCACCCGCTTGTCATGATGTGTGTTACTGTGGGGTGGTGGGGAGCAGATTTGGGGTTCCCATGTCCTGTTGATGATTTTCACATCATGTTAGTGAGGGGTGTTAGCCTGTAGTTTTCAGAAAATATCTATTTCTGATTTGGTTATGAGGTGAGACAATCCTAGTATTTTGAGTAAAGCTTTCTTTCATTTTATTTTCTGGTGAAAATATTAAAGAGAATTCATGATATTTCTTTCTTTTTGTGTTTTTTAAATTTTTTTCATAATTTTATTGAAGAACAAATAGCAATGAGAGTGTCAAATCAAGTTTGCAGATATTTCTTTCTTAAATGCTTGCAATTTATGTATAAAACCATCTGTCATTAGTTGTGCTTACAGAAAGCCTTTACATATACATGTTATATGAGTTACCTACTTTTTCCTGAGTGAGTTTTGGTAGCTTGTGTTTTTTCATAGAATATGTTTATTTCACCTCAGTGGCAGAAGTATTGGTACAGCATTTGTTACTCAGCCGCATTCCCTTGTCACCCATTAATGATGTCCTCTGCATTTCTGACACTGATAGCTGCTCTCGGAGCTCTTCCTTGGCTAGACCTTCCAAGTTTTTTGGTCCTGGTAGGGATCGCACTCCTGACCTCTTAGGCTTCCTGCCCCTTGCATGCTGTGACTCTGCTGATTTTCTTTCCCGACTAGGCCATGTTTCATGGTGCAGGTGAACTTAGGACTTAGAAATCACTTGGGGTGGAGACGATACTGGAACAGGTGGGCCCTGAATACCTAGGTTTTCCTGGTTGTCCCTAGAAGATCAATTCAGAGATCAGAAGTGCTGGTTGGGTTTTTTCCTTTTCTCTTTTAAATATGGAAGCAGCTATACGGCCGGGAATGAAGGATCAGAGTACAACAGCTGGCTAATGCCCAGGAAGACAAAGAGGGACTCAGTCTGACAGTCACAAGGAAGCAAATTCTGTCAAAAGTCTGAATTCTGAATGACCTCAGAAGTGTTTTCCTTTGGAGCCTCTGGACAAGAATGCAGCCCTCCTGGGACATTGACGTCATGCTTGGATACTCTAAGCAGACCCTAGCGCTGCCATCCACAGACCGTGACCTAGAACGCTGTTAGATAATGGCTGCTGTCTTAGCCCACTTAAGTTTTGATCAGTTGCTATGCAGAAATATAAAACTAATAGGTTGACTTTATTGGTCTTTTCAAGGAGGTAGATTTTATTTTACTAAATATTTTCATTGGCCTATAAATGTCATTAATTCTTCTTAATTTTTAACTCTTCTTATTACATTGTTTTAAATTTGCTCTCCTTTTCTAGTTTCCACAGCTGACAGCTTAGACCACTGATTCTGGACACGTCCCGTGGCTGTGGGCCTTCCACGTGCGACACCCCACCTGAGCAGCATCTCCCTTGCAGTTTCTTCCGCACCTGATGCATTTTCAGGGATCACATTCTAATTTCCACTGAGAATATTTGTAAAATTGCTGTTGATACTCCCTGGCCTATAATAAACTAGAATCATGTGCTATTTTTTAAATATTTGAGGATTTTCCTAGTGTCTTTGTATTATTAACTTTTAGTTTATATGAAGACCTACTTTGAACGACTCATTTTCTTCTAAATTTGCCAAGCTTTGGTTTTGGTCCCAGAATGTGCTCTACTTGGCAATTTCATGTTTTCAAGAAGAACATTTACGCTGATGTTCTACTGAGAAGAGCGTTTTGTAACTTTAAATCATGTCAAATCAGTTGACATTGTTGAGGTTATTCATGTAGTTAGAGATTTTTAAGTTATTTGTTCTTTCAAATACATAGCAAAGACACTTAATATTTCCAATAAGTATATTCATAGCTTTGTTTGTTGTCCCAAATCTGTTACTTTTGTGTCATGATTCTGCATCTGCTTGGTAAAGATTAAGGGCTGCCACACTCTTGGCACATCCACACCTCTGTTGTTGCATAGCCCCTCTTCCTGTACTCCTGGAACATCCCATGTTCTGAGTCTCTCTTACTCAAAATCAACCCAGAGAGTCAAGTTTGCCTTGGTTACTCTTAGATGATATTGATTGCACTTTTCACTTTAACTTTTCATCTAACTGTGCATTTATATTTAAAGTGATTTTCATGCAGGATAGTTCAACTTTTTAAGCTGACAGTCTGTGTGCTGAGATCACTACTATATAAAGTAATTTTTATAAGACTTGAATAAAATATATCTCCTTGCGAGCTTTTTATGTGCTCCATTTATTGTTTCCCTTTTAAGTACACCTAGTAAGCAGTTTTAGTCTTGTATCTTATATACTCACTTGACTTTTTATAACCACTTAAAGACTTTATTGATTTGTGCTAGGATTTACAATATATATTAACAGTCTGTGTTGTTTTCCAAATAGTATTATGCTGATATATATATATATATATATATATATATATATATATTAAAAACTTCTTAATGATACAGTCTCAATTTCTCCCATATATCTCTTACACAGTTCTTCCTACTTATTACAGATTTTTTCTTGCCTATGCATGATATATATTGTCATGTTTTCCTTTAAGTAACTCTTTTCTAAAGCCAAGAAAATTCAAGAATGGATACCCACCCATGGCTTGTCCATCATTCTTCATTTCTCCAAATGAACACAGGTTTCTGAGTGGGTCATACTCTTTATCTTTCAAGAGCTTTCCTTCCACGTCCTGTTGAGCAGATCTAACATGAGCAATTTTCCCTGAGCTTTGTTTATCTAACGAAGTTCCATGCCACTCCACATTCGAGTCATATCTTCATTGAAGCCCATCCTTGGCTAGCATCTTTTCTTTCAGAGCTTCAATGCTTTGTCATGTGATTTCTGCAAGAAAGCCTGTGGCTAGTGCTGCCCCTGTTCTAGGGGTGACACAGGCAAGGTCACCGTCTGCTCCCACTGCCTTCCCAAAGTTCTTCACATCAGATTCAACATTGTGATACACACTTGTGACGCAGCTGTTTTGCTCATTCGATGTTTATCCTGCCAAATGTTTGAGCTTCTTGGTTACATGCTTTTGTGTTAGTCATGATTTTACAAAATCCTCAGTTACTATTTACTCAAGTATCTCATTCACCGGTTTATTCTTCTTAGATTTTAATTGCACACTTTGGACAGTGTGTTACTTCACAGCTCTTAATTTCTCTTCTGATTTATTTTATTTATTTATTTTTAATGTATTTGCTGCAGGGTCTCACTGCACAGCGTGGACTCGTAGTGATCCTCCTGTTCTCAGCCTCCCCAGCGCTGGGATTACAGATGTGTGCCACCACACCCAATCTTGATGGCCAGCTCAGCGAGCGTGGAGCAGGGCCAATGCAGCCTGTGGTACCCAGGGTAGAACCCTGGTCCTAGTGCTTGCCCAGGCAGGTGCTTAGTCCACTGAGCTATCTCATTGGCCCTTCTCTTTTGATTTTTAAATTCATATTTCACTTTATATTTTAGGCTGAATGCTTTTGTGCATGTGCCATAAGTCCTTTTCTGACCCCTCATCACAGCCTTCAGAGGAGTGCCTTATGCCTTAAATTTCTACTGGATTACTTAAATTTTCACTGATCTGATTAAATCACCCATATTGTCTTTCTTGTTATCTCCCTTCTCCATTAGAATCTATAATATGTTAAATAATTATGTGAAATACCCTCCCTCTTTCATATTTGTTTCTCTTTTTGATTGCTTTGTATATGTAGAGTAGTATTATTTTTTCAAGAGTAGAGTATATTTACTGGGGGAAAAAAAGCTCCTGTCTGAAAGAAGGACAGAATGGGTGACCTGAGCAGATTGTCCCCCTAGACTACTATTCATTATTTATTTGTGTGAGAATTTCATTTAGAAGCCAAATATATTTTGTGCACTAGGAGATTGGTGGAGATTAGGTGGAGGGTTTGTATGCTGGAGATTGGTGTGGCTGTCATTCTGGGAGGCCTGCAGTGTGAGAGGCCGTTCAGTCAGAAGCTAGGCCCAGCCTCACTCCAGCCCCACAGCTTGGTTCCTCACCTTTCCTTTGCCCCCTTCCCAGTGACTGCTTCTGTCTCCTACATCGTGCCCACCTGAACCATGCCCTTAATCTGACTTTATGCTTGGTAGTGTGTTTGGGTTAGAGCAAGAAATACTGGGAATCTGATGTTTCACTAAGACCCCATCATAGGCAAGATTTCTGAATGTGGTTCTAAGGTCTGCACTGGTTGGCATTCTCTGGAGGAACAGAATCTATATAGAAACTATATAAGGAAACCTATGAGATTCTCTCATAGAATTAGCAGCTAAATAGCCTCCACAGGGCGGCCCAAGTCAGAGCGCCCATGTACCCTGTAGCACAGCCCACGCACCTGAAAGCTTCAGAAGAAAAGGGACCAAGAACGCAGCTACCGTGAGAGGCCGAAGGACTGGGCACAGCCAGGAAGTCACTAGTGTGAGTCTGCATCCAAAGCCCAAGGTGGAGCCTGCTGCCCACAGCGGGGTCAGCAGCCAGAGCCACGCCTGCCACCGGGGACCCGGCCTGGAAGCCAGTTCCTTCCTCTTTTCGCTCTGCTGTTCCATCTGAGCTCCAAGCCTCCTGAATGGGCCACCCTCGGCAAGGGATAGCTGTTGGCCTGCCAGCTCCTATCTTTCTCCAGAATTCAGATCCACTTGTCCTGAAATCCTACCTCACTTTATAGGCTCCAGAAAAGTGACTAATGTGCAGTTAGGCAGGTGGGCAGGCTGCTTCCGCAGGCCGGGAGCGGACGGAGGCTGACAGGAAGCCTGGTGAGGAAGGCTGGTGCCCCAAGGGTCCAGCGGGGGGGGGGGAGGAAGCGGGGACCCCCACGGAGGCCAAGCCTCATGGCAAATGCCTCAAGAAGACGTAGACAAATGATAAAAGCATTTGCCTCGGTGCAGTCTGAGGTTTACAAAATTTTTGAATTTTTAAAGAACTGCAGTAATGAAACCACTTATCTCTGATTCATACTATTTTAAAAATTTAAATAAGCTTTTTACTTTAGAAGTCACAAAGAATTCATATATATCAATGCCCATTTCTCCTTAAATGACTCTAGTACATTTGCAAAATACATGAATTAATGTTGAGACATTATTATTAAATTTTATGGCAACCATATTTCCTTCATTTTTCCCCACAATACTCTTTTTATCAAGAATCCGGTACAGGACGGAAGCCTACATTCTGCCGTTGAAGCTCAGTAAACTTTGGGGGCTATGAACAGGCCCGGCACTCTTTGCTGTAAGACACAGGGCAGTGCGGAGAACGCTGAGAAGACAGTGATGGCAGCACCCCCTGACTGTCGGGGTGCCTTGAGAGTCCCTCAGGCCCCCAGTGGGCACTTGGGGAAACACAGGCAAAGCTCATGAAGGTCTAGGTGACATCTGCTCCCAGCCTGGGCCTGAAGGTTCAGGCCCCCACCTGTGTGCCTTCCTGACCCTCACAAATGTGCGGGAATTACTGCTGGAGCGTCTGCACGGCCTCACGACTCGCACAGCTGTGTCTCAGCTGAGCCTGTCTTGAACGCCTCGTCCTTCTGTGCCCTTCAGTCTACAAGTTGTGGGCTTCCCTGCAATCCCATTTCTCTGATGGATTAAAAAAGATCACTTTTCAGTTTATACATTTCTTCCTGTAAAGATGGGAGGACAGCTTCCTGGTTCTGTGTACCTCGGCTGAAACCAGAGGTCCCTGCTGTCCTCACGCCCTGGCCACTGTGCTCCTGGTGCTTGGCCTGATTCAGTGCCAACAGAGATGCCCTAGATAACAAAAACCTCGGTGCCCAGAGGACTCCGTGTGAAAGATGAAAAAAAAAATTTTTTTGGCAGAACCAAAAAAGATGAATTTAAATGGATCAATCACACACACTATGTAGGGATGCATGGGAAGGAAAATTATATTTATTTTTTAATTAAATTTTATTTTGAAAGATTATAAAGTAGAGCTTAATGATCCTAGAAGGGTAATTATTCTAAGGTTTCATCCAGCAGTTCATTGAAATATAATCATTTTTGCTAATTAATTTTGCATAATTAGTATACTTCAATTTTACCAAAACTTAATTATTCTTACAGTTATTGCTTTATGGTTAAACATAATTATGGCCATGTAATGAAATTGATTTTAATAAAAATAACTACATATACCTGTCCTAAGATAAATAATACTTTTTACATTTTATTTTAGTCATTATGAAAAATGAATGATCAGGATATGGGCACGAACTCAATGTTTTATAGGTGGAAATATTTAAGTGAGCCTCCCTTTAAAATTGGTATAATATGGAATAGTAAATATATTCATGTCATGTATTCCTTTCTGGAAACAGTGGAACACCAAAAAAGTAAACAGAAAAGGAGAAAAATCACTGAAAGTCAGAAATAATCCCGTTTATCCACAGCTGCTGCACTGTGCTGGCCACGCTGTGCCAGCTGCTCGGTGGAGAATCCTATAACAGGGTGTTGGGTCACTGTCGTGCCTGTCAGAGGAGAGCATGTGGGTGTCTTGGCCAAAGTAAAATGTGGGGCAAGTCCAAGTACCCCTTTACGGACTCCCATAGACCACTAGCACTGGGGGATGGAAGAGGAACATCGGGATGGCTCTGCAGCTCCAGGCCTTACTCTGGGCCTCACAGCATGATAACAGATCATAGCATGGGTGGTTTACAAACGCCACAGTTCTCAGAACTGGCAGAGTCCCATGAAACGCTGGGAGCCTGCAGGGGGCCTCTTCACAGAGTATGCTGTGCTTCTAAATTCTCTGGTGGAGGAAGGGCTCTTCCAGGCTTTCCAGCAGGCTCGCTAATCCTGCCAGCCAGGGCAGAGCTTTGGTGACCTGGTCACCTGCCCAAGGACCCCCACTTTTTAAAAAAACATTGTTAGTATGTACCTGCTGTGTATGATAGGTGCATCATCCGGTGAGCTGGAGATGCAGGTACTCACACCCGCCACCTCCTGGCCCTTTTCCTTCCCCTGCCTTTCTCACTGCAGCCTCCCCCACCTCCAGTTCCGCTGCCCTTCCTCGCTCCACTAAGCCCATCTCCCTGTTTCCTGTCATCTATCTTTAACTTTGCTCCTTAAGTTATTATTCTAATTGCTCAAAAAAAGAAAACACATGATACTTAGCTTCTATGTCTGATTTGCTCCACTTAATATCGGGACTCAGGGTGCCTCTGCCTTCCCGCAGAGGATTCAGAGGGGTCCTTTACAGACGAGTACTGTTGTTCAGTGTGCGGACGCCACATTGCTGCTGTCGGTGTGCGTAGAGGCCAGCCTGAGACTCCGCTTTCTGAGCGTGCTGCTATAGACACTTGCGTGTATGCGTCTCTGAAACATGACGGCTGCGCGTGGTAATAGACATGAGTCTAATTCTAATATTTAGATTTTTGATCCATTTTGACTTTAGTGCGTGGTGAGACATGGGTCTTGTTCTAGTCTTTGGCATGTGGAAATGCAGTGTTCCAGCACCATTTATTAAAGAAGCTATCTTTCTTCCAATAAATTTGTTTGGCCCCTTTGTCAAAAATAAGGTGGCCGAGTGTGTTTGTTTTTGTGTCTGCATCTTCTGATCTGCTCCCCTGATCCTCTGGTCTGTTTTTTCATCCGTACCATGTTGGTTTAATCACAGTAGCTTTGTAGTATAATTTCATGTCAGGGATTGTGATGTCACCTGCCTTTCTGCTGTTGCCCAGGATTCTTGTTGATAATCTGGGTCTATCCTGGTAATAAGTGAATTTTAGGTGTGTTCTCTCTAGTTCTGTAAGGTATACTAATGGTTTTTAATTGGGATTGCTTTGAATCTGTGTACCAATTTTGGGAGAATGGCCATCTTCACAATGTTGGTTCTTCCTATCTAGGAACAACGAATATCTTTCCATTTTCTGAAATCCTCTTCGATGTCTTTTTTCAGAGTACCATAATTTTCACTGTATAAATCTTTTACTTCCTTTGTGAGATTCACTCCTAAGAATATCATTTTGGGGAATGATTTTATAAAAGGTGTGGATTCCCTAATTTCTCTTTGGATGTGTTTATTGTTCTTGTACAAAAATGTTATTGATTTTTGAATGTTGACTTTTTAAATAATTTTATTGAGAAACAAATAGTAATGAGAGTTTCAAAGCTGATTAGTAGGACAGTGTCAATAATAAATACATTGTATGTTGTAGTCTTAGTGGTTATTCATTGTACAAGATGCAGTGTTGACTTTGGATCCTGCTACATTACTGAATTTGGTTAGTAAATCTACAGTCTCTTGGTGGAGTTTTTGGGGTCTTCTGTGTAGAGTATCATGTCATCCTGAGTTTCTGGGGTCTTCTGTGTAGAGTATCATGTCATCTGCAAATAATGGTAATTTAACTCCTTCCTTTCCAATCCTTTTATTTCTCTCTCGTGTAATTTTTCAAGCTAATGTTTCCAGAACTATATTTAATAAGAGTGGTAACCATGGATATCTTTGTCTTGTTCCTGATTTTAAAGTGAAGAATTTCAGTTTTTGTTAATTTAGTGTGATGTTGGCTATTGGTTTCACATAGATGGCTTTCAGCAAGTTGAGAGACAGATTATTTCTTCCAATTTTCAGTAGGGTTTTATCATGAATGACTGTTGGACATTGTCAAAAGCTTTTTCTGCATCCATTGAGATGCTCATGTGGGTTTTTGTCTTTGGCTCTAAGGAAGGGCGTATTACTTTATGGATTTGTGTATACTGAAGCATCCATGAAATTCTAGGATGAATCACACTTGGCCATGACATATGATCTTCTTGATGACTTGCTGCATTCTGTTTGCTAGGATTTTATTGAGACATTTTTTGCATCTGTATTCATTAGAGAGAGTGGCCTGTGGTTCTCTTTTTTAGTTGGGTCTTTCTCTGATTTTGGTACCACCTTAATGCTTGCCTCCAGGAGTGAGTTTGGGAGAACTGCTCCCCTTTTGATTACACTGAAGAGTCTGAAAAAAGTTGGCATTAAATCTTGTCTAAATTTCTTGTAGAATTCAGCAGTGAATCATCAGAACTTGGGTTTTCTTTTTGGTAGGTTTTTTGCTACATTTTGGTTTCATTTCCTTTTATAGATTATTCAGAGTTTTTCTATCTTCTTAACCCAGCTTTGGCAATTCATATGTATCTAGGAAACTTTGCATTTCCTTTGCGTTTTCCATCCTGTGTAAGAAAAAATTTCAGAAGAAAGTATTAATGATCTTCTGAACCATCAATAGGGTCCGTAGTGATTTTACCCTTTTTATTTCTTATTATATCAATTTGAGTTTGTTCTTTCCTTTTTTTGATAAGGTTGGCTGGAGGTTTATTACTTTTATCTATTAAAATTAATAATATTTTAGAAGAATATTTTATGTAAGTTCAATAGTTAAACAAGCATTTTTTCTATAACAGTAAAAGTTATATCATGTGTTTTAAATATAAATTTATGTAACATATTTATATAAGTTTCTGTGCATTAGAAATATATATATCGGAAATTAAAATTTAATGAAAGATGAACAAAGAACATCTTGGAAGAAATTCAATTTTTCATTGAAAATTATACAAATTGAAATAAGCGCAAATCTCAGAAGGACCGAATCTGTCTCCTAAGGGCGATCCTTCCAGAAAGCCGTGCTGAATAGCACCTTCCTTTTTCTATATTAATTTTATTGAGAAAGAAATAGCAACAAGACAGTTTCAAACCAGTTTAGTAGGACAGTTAAAATAATTAATACATTGCATATTGTTGTCTTCCTAGTATTATTCAGAGTACAAGATGCAGACATGATATCCTGTCCACAAATGCTGTTAGCTCAAAACTTTCTCCTCATTGAACTAAGGAAGGAGCTATATATCTGTGTTATTTTGTATTTTTCTTTTCACTACAAAATGGCCTTTCATTTATATCCCCCTTTTTTATTTACCTTTGTCCGAGATGGGTATTCCGTTGCCATTCATATATTGTAGGTACATGAATTCAGCAAGACAATCGAATATAGTCCAGTAGTCCATAATAGTAGTGGGTTATCCATAGGACTGGCAATGTCAGAAGTTGTTGACTTAAGCCTTTTACAGCTCAGCATATTAATATGGCTTTACTTTTTATACCTTGTTTTTATGCTTTTCTGCTGGATGGTTAAGACTAAGAAAGAGCAAGACCTATGTAACAAGAAATATAACTTTTGTATCTGACAAGGTCAGTCAAGTCCCTTCAGGATCTATCCTGAAACCCTGTACTGCAGTTTGTAGATCCTTTATCAGTGTCAGCTGTGTGGATGAGTCATGGCATTACTTGACCAATTTGCTCTCTGTGAAAGCCAGAGAGAGTGTTTTCTCCCCATGTGACTCTCCTTAGGCACACTCTACACCATTGATCACTTTCCTCTGTGGCCCCATAATCTCCTTGATCAGAAAATTTGGGACATCATTGAGTTACAGCATGTTACAGTAAAGGTTGTCTTATGTCCTGAGTCCTCACTGACCTTGAAGGGCTAGAGCCACAATGTTGGCTGTCCTTGTGACCCTTCTTTTTCTCTAATTTTTTGGTCTGCAAACTTAAGTTGTTAACCCTCCAGAAGAGAACCTTAATGATATTATTACCCTAAAACACAGGCTGTTGAGCTTACATCAGTATCTGTCTGAATATTAAACACCTTAGACATAACATGGAACAGGTATTTTCTATCAATTGTTGATATGCTAAAGTTTAAACCCCTACAGAATGTGAAAAAAATAATAGTAAAAAATAGAAATAGACAATTATAAATTTTTACACAGAAGTTTAAAAATCTAAGCGTATACAGCATTGTAGCAGGACAGTCCTAGCATCCTCCAATAAAAGCATTCCTGGTGTCTGTTGATGGACTTGTACGCTGGTCCTGTGCTTTACGTGGGAGCAGAGATGCAACACCTGCCAAGGCGTGGCGGGGGAGAGCACTGAGTGAGACTTCTGCAAGGCGTCGTTGCTCTCACATCCGTTTCCCACTTACCAGTAACGAGCTGCCACAAGCGTCCTGCTGCGAAGCAGGGCCGCTGCGGTCCCACAGATGCTGCAGGCAGGGCGTCCCAGGAGGTCTTTGGTCGAAGGTGGTGGGGCTGCTCTATCATCTGGGAGGCCTGCCTGGAAATCTGTTTCAACCCCAGGTCCGAGTCTGAATCCAATACCCTTCGTGGCCGAAGTGCTAACGATGGCTAGCTGCTTCAGGACGCTGGATATTTGTCTCAGGAAAGGTCAGGCCATTCATCAAAGCACTATCAGACTCCAGCAGATCTGCCAGGGTGCTCTGCCTTTGTGCTAATTTGAAAATCAGTAGATTGAGTATAATAATTACACTTGCAAAATACACATAGCCTTCTCCGTGTACAGCAATATAATAAAGGAAGGATCAGGTTTTGTTTCCTCGGTTATAGTGAAGGTCATGGCGTCTGCGCATGGCAGGAGGATGGGGTTACAGCAGCATGGAGCCACTTGGGGTGCACTCCACAGGCATCTCCCATGCTTACAGCTATTAGGACATTGTGATGACTATGTAGGAATCGGGGGTGTACAAATACATCCCTAGGAATATGAGCTCACGAATAAAAGTCATAGCATTATAGCGACAGCTGATGGCCATGCTCTTGTTGTGATGGCTAATCATAAAATGTTTAAAATTTGATTGGGAGAATTAGCTGCATAGCAGGACAAGGGGACCAAGGGAGCAGAGTGTATAAGGAGACGAGGATCGGGGCCAAGGGAATGGAGTTGTAGGCATCACACCAGTTGACAAATTCACTTCTGCAAAATTAATTGTCATGCATGGGTGCCATAAGCAAAATAAAAAGACATCAAGCGAGAACCTAAAGGACAGGACAGGAAGGATGAGCTGTCTCTGTGCTCAGTGCAGCTGAGTGTTGTCTGCTAATCAGAACCTGGCTGGCTTTCAGGTCATGGAGTAAACAGAGGCTTTGAATTGGAGCACTCAGGTCCATTCTGCAGGTGGTGGTCGTTCTGCTCTGGGGATCTGCCTCTGTGCTCCCCCTCTTTCCACCACCAAGGGATGGTAAATTCCGATGGAAATGTCTCTAAAAAAGCCATATTACACATATATTTGCATATTCAATCAATGATTTCTCTTAGTTTTCTAGGAAGAATGCTTCCTTAAGCAGGATTAGATTTTCAAAAATAAGATTTTTGTTGGAAGATTTTAAAACAGGAACTTAGAATTTTAAAACTAAAACTTTGCTTAGCTATCAGTCATTCTGTGACCATGACCCAAAGGTGGAATCCATCAAGCTGAAGGGGAAAAGGATTTAAACAGGGAGAATGGGAGATGAAATCTCAGCAGCAGGTAAGCATTTTTAGAAAAATATAGTATCAATCATCACCATCCTTCTCCAGTACTAATTTATTATGTATCCACTCATTCATTAAGGTAATGTTTTTATAAACATAAAACTTAGTGAAATAAAGAACAATGTCTTTAAATCAACCATGATTTCACAGTGCTGGGTGCATTTTAAGTATAGAATAAATCTACTTTCTCTGATAAACATGCACTTAATCTTCAGTGAAGGCTTAAACAGGCCAACTAGAAGATCGTGCTCTTCTCCTCCTCACGATGCTCCTGGCTCTGTTATCACTGCCTAGCGAGCTGCCTGTGCACGGAGCCTTCCTCTCTGGAAGCCCCTGCCTTCCTCACTGGCCTGGGCGGCTGCCCCTGTACCTCACGGCTTTTCCAAGCTGAAGTTACTTTTCCAATAATGATCAGTCATCCAACCTGAACCAGCTGTGATGCCCTGTAGCACTGGCTTTATCAAACTCTGATTTGTCTGAAATTGACCCTGTCCGAGTCCATCAAATGTGGAGAGCTTGGAACCAAAGTCAGAAAACGTATGTCAGTCACTTCTTGGTGGTGATAGCTACCAAGTAAAGGATTTATCATTAAGGAAAGAAAAAGATAGAAGGGAAGAAGAGCAAGAGAAAAAGGAAATAAAGTTCTAAGTATTCTCCTGCAGTGTTTCCGAGAACTTTCACAATCTCTCTTCACAACCACCCTCAACCTGTAATAAATTATTATTAATATATCCAATACTGAAAAGAAATTTTTGAAGATGGGTATTTGCCTAATAAAATAAATAAAACAGGTATTTGGGATTTAAAGACTTTTTTTGGCTTCGGTATTCCTCTGAAAATATCTGCAGGAGTCAAGGGTCACGCTGTAGCCCTGCCCATTGCCGATGACTTCGCACAGACCTTCATCTGTGAGATGGGACTTTGGTGCCCACCCCTTCTCCACCGCAGTCAGGGCATGCACGCGTCCCCTGTGTGCCCACCATGACAGCCGTGGTGGCTGCTGCCACCTGCCTCTGGTGCGGTGCTCAGCTCCAGGGTCCAGGCAGATCCCTGAGTGAGGCGAAGGAGCTTGCTGATCACAGGTGCAAAGCAGCCCATTGCCTTGGTAAGGGGAAAACAGATGGATTTGGGGGCCCGGGTGTGCATCTGCTTCGTAGCTGTCCACCTGGTACTCACAGGTACTTACAATGGTGCTAATTGCAGAAATTATTTCAGTCTTTGAATATTCCATGTATGTGTCTGTTACTCTTAAGGTGATTTATTACATTTTATTTTTGTGCTTGGTTTTCTTGTCCTACAATGTAGACTATAATTTTATGTAAAAATTGGAAGGGATTCTTAAATAATATAATTAAATAACATTTTTCAGGAAATGATTTATCTTTGGCATTCATTTTATTTAGAAAAATAATTTTGTGTCTTTTATTGCTTTAGGTTAATCATCTTGATTCCTTTGTGCTGAAATGCTAATTTGCTTAAAAATTTAATCTTTATTGGAAAAATGGTCTCAAAATTAATGTTTCTATCAACAACCTTAAGTATTGCTACAACAAAACAAAACGTCCTGCAAAGCATTTCTAATTTATTTAAAATCACTATTGTCATGGGGGCTGAGTTAATCCTATCAACTTTCTGAACAAAATCGGGACTGCAGTAATGTTCTTTTCACTCAGCAAACACCAAGTGTTGCTTATGGTGAGCCAGCAGCGTAACAAGGATGCTGTCTATAGACCAAATAATGATTTGTTTGGAGACAGATATGAAGCATCACTGTTATGTGATTCCAACTGCTGGGAATGGGCTCAGGGAAGACCTCTTGGGGAACCAGGGATTTGTAAATTGATGTTAAGGACATGTTGGTTGGAGCTTCTTAAATGCAAAGATGAGGAAAAACAACATTATAGACAGAAGGAGAGAGATTTAGAGGTCTGCCGAAAGGACCTTAGCCAGTCTGAGGAGCTGGGCTGGCTAAATGCTAGCAGTGTAGAAGGCATTTAGGGCAGAATGGTGTGGACTATAGGCGAAGTGTGACCTCTGTATAAAGACACTAAGATGTTGGCAGAGTGGGAAGAGCAGAAGAGAAGGAGATGTGTCATTTAATAAGGATCTCTCGGGGCAGGACCTAGCACAGGTGGAAACAGATGAGGATGGTCACTGGCAGACAAGCCTGGGTCCCTGATGGATACAGCACCTTGAAAGAGGAGGGAAAGGGGTTGAGGGCAGTGTAGCAGGGAGGATCTCAGAGAAAAGGAGGCATCAACTGTGACTCCTGGTTCTTCCAGTTGATCAAGTGAGAAGACCTGAGTGAAAGTGGGTATGTGTGGGTGGAAGGCGACAGTGCAGGGGGACTTGGTGGGCTCCGGGTGCTGGAGTGCCAAGCCTATTTGTCTGGAAGTTAGAGGGTCCAAGCCAGGAATAGGAAAGACAGAAACCTCAGCAGAAGGAAGCCTGAGCAACAGCTGACTATTTTAGAATGAAATGTGCAGTCCATTAAGCATGTACCAGCTTCAAATCCCCAGGAAAATTATGAAGTGTCTAGCAATAGCTGCATTGCTTCTGCATCCTGTGTAGCATGACCTTGTTCTAACAGGAGAGAAGAGAATGTTATGAAATGATTTCCCCTTTTTATTTCTGATTTGGGGCAGCCTAGGTGCTGGACTTATAAAAAGATAAGTGAGAAAATATTAAATAAAATGTGACGTGCAAAGTTAATAAGCTGAAATTTGTTATATGATAAAATAAAAATATAAAATCATTATACAAATTTACCTATGATGCAGTAACTGTTATTATTGGGAAAAAACCCTAATCCAGCTGTGGATCAGTGCGAGGATGGAGGGTGTCTGTTGCAACAAACTTCAATCACGCAGTGTACAAAGGGACTTTAGTAACTGCAGCTTCCCAAGTCATAGCCTGTCGGAACAGACGTGCGTGTCCATCAAGCTGTCTGCGAATCTCTGTTTCTGTGACCTTTATAGGGGGTAATAAAATGTTTTGCAAGGGCAGGGATACTATAAAAGTTCAACTGCAGCACGCCACCACTTCAGTCATTTTTCTTGCTTGGTATTGCTATAGTTGTAGATTTTTGAAGTCATTCATTTTGCAAAATGAGTTATAAATTCTTTCCTGGACCTGCTTCTAACCCATGAAAACCGACTGGTCTTTGGCTCTGCTCTGCCACAGGTGACTACGTGGTCATGACCATATACTTCGAGCTGAGCAGGAGGATGGGCTACTTCACCATTCAGACCTACATTCCCTGTATCCTCACTGTGGTGCTGTCGTGGGTGTCATTTTGGATCAAAAAAGATGCTACGCCAGCAAGAACTGCGTTAGGTAAGTTTCAAAAAAAAGTCTGCCATTATTTTGTGTAATTTTAATGCAAGAGAATTCATAAAAATTCTTCTTAACCTTCGATTAAGGAGACAAACACAAGTTATCTGCCTAAGAGCTAGCTCAGCCATGCTCTCATTTCTTTAAGTGTCCACGTGAGCCACTAGGAAAATAACAAGGTAGAAAGTATTAATTAGTGAATCTTTGATGTAATTCAGGTATAAAAAAATAAGATACACAAACAGCTACACTCTCTTAATTTACTGATAAGAGACATGCGGTATAATAATGTCTGTAAGTATAATATCATGTATGCACCTTTTATGATACCAAAACATTATAAAAACAGTTTGCAATGTATTAATTTATCAAATCCATCTTGTCAAGGTATCTTAAAACTATCTCATTGATATTTGTACTTCAATAAAACAAAAATTTTAAAAAAACTAAAAATTAAAAAAAAAAAAGGGCGCTCCTTCTGACAGCGCAATTCCACGTGCGCTGGGTACGTTAAGGTGGCTTAGTGAGTCCGTGGCCTTCGTGAGTCCGTGGCCACAGTGAGTCTGTGGCCTTCGCTGATACTCAGCTCCGAGGTCGGTGTGATTGGAGCGGGGTCGGTGTGTCCGAGAACCTGCCAACTCGTGCAGCTGATTACATCAGCGTGAGGAGACAGAGCCTGCCACAGGCCTCCGCACGCAGATGCTGTGATCACTGGGAAATCTCTCAAAACACTCCGCCATGCACTGTAACTTTGGCAGCAAGCAGGAAAGTGAGCGTCCTCTTCAGAAGCAATCCCTGCGTCCTGCTCAGTCTCCGCGGGAGCTTGCTTGTGGCCCTCCAGCTCCTCTGAACAAAACTCCACACTGCAGCAATCTTAGAATTGTTTGGAAATTTATTTTAGTTTTTAATAGGAATTTTTCCTTCCTCTGAATGTTTTGCAGCTCAGGTAATGATATCAGACTGTGTTTTTCCTGTGTTTGATTTTTTTTAAAAATGACATTTTCTTGAGATTAGCCTGAAATGTGCTCTGCCAGGGTTCCTTTGTGTTCATATAGAACACATGGGATAGGACTGGTAAGTCACCAGGTGAAGGTATCAACACAAATTTAGTACATACGGTGAGGTTCGATGTCTAAGAACTTAAAAGCTCAGCTCACTCAATGCAATATCATAAGTAGTTCTGTTTGCACTGCTCTGACTGGGAGGCCGAGCAGACAGACGCGGCACAATCACATCATGCTGTCAGATGACGTTCCTGGAAAGGTAGCGGAACTTATTAAGACAATCATATTTAATGAGACACTATGCCCAGAAATTAAGAGGCTCTTTACAGTGCCTTTAAGTAGAGTTCTAACCAAGTCATGACAAGATCAAGACCACAACTCGTAAAATAGCTGTCGTAGGAAAGCAATCGATGTGCTGTCCAGACTTCTTATCATCTGTCATGATCTATCAGCAGTAACCATATGATGAAAATTATGATACGCTCCAAGCAAGATGTCCCCCATGATAGAAAGGTAATAGAAAAAGACAACTTTGATGTTTAATCAGTAGACATAAAACTTTTAAAACAGATATTATAACAGTGTGCATGGCTTTAAAGAAAAATATAATCTTAGTGAATGAATAATGAATTATCGCAACAGAGAAAATACAGAGAAAACATTTTAGAATGAGATGAGTAGTATGTGAGTTGAGAGACTCGCTACCTGAGCTTCAGGTTGAGGATAGCAAGGGGAATGTCTTTGTGAATGAAGATCATCGGGCCAGAAATGTAGCTCAGTGGTGCAGTACCTGCCCGACAAGTGTAGGACCTGAGTTCAATTCCCAGTACCTCTCACAAACAGCCATAAAGATTACCACATTAAATGCATCTAATCTGGAGGGGGAAGAGTAAAAATTTTAAAAAATAGAGTCTTGGTAAACTGCAGTATACAATGAATATTTATAACATAAACATGTAACTGTTCCCTACATAAGAAGAGAAAAAGAGTGAGGCCACAGTGTTTTGAAGAAATAACACAGAAATATTCAAATTTAGTGAAAATCACCAAGTGGTAAATTATAATACCTCAGGGAAATCCAAGTAGGTGAAATACAAGGAAAATTCTTAGAATCCAAGTGAGGAAAAAGTCTTGAGTGGAGGCCCAAAACATTGTTGGTAGCCTATCTCTGCTATGCAGCTGGAGACTGAGATCACAAATTATTATCCTTAAACTACTGATTTTAAGAAAAATCTCTCCACTCAAAATTTTATACCCAAAGAAAGTATACATATTTCTAATGTCTTGTTCAAATCAAAACCTTTCGGGGGCTGGGGAGATAGCTCTGCAGTCTGAGCATCTGCCTGGAAAGCACAAGAACCTGGACTCTATCCCCAGTACCACGTGCCACACTGGCTCTAGAACCCCAGGTGCACTGCGCCAGCCACCAAATCCAAGTGTGGTGGCACATGCCTGTAATCCAGCACTGGGGAAGCTGAGATAGGAGGATCACTATGAGTCCAAGTACCCTGTACCAAGTAAATAAAGATTTTTTAAAAGACATGTATACAAAAGCAAAGTTTAGAGAATTATATAAGAAATCTGAAATCACACACACATACACACACACACACACACACACACACATACACACACACACACATCCTGGAAGGACTTGCAGGAAGGAGGTGTGCACCATCCCATAGCCGCTAGAAATGCTCCAATCCAGGCCGGGCCCCAGACGGAAGTGAGTCCTCCTCTTCTACAACCTGCAGCAGCAGGCAAGGGGAAATGCAGAAATGAAGCAAAGGCCGTCGGTCGTCCTAGGAGGGAACCTCTCTTGACCTTGAGAGAAAACGTACCCTGCATGTCTCTGTATCAGGGAGCTGTGAAGCGTGTCGCAGCCCCGCGTGCTGGCTTCAGCGACCGTGGTGAGCCTTCGTTTTCAGCCTATCTGAGGGCGTGATGACCCCGTCCCATTTCGTCCCCCACCCAGGAAGGTGAGCCGTCCCTTTGTTCCCCACATTCCTGCTTTGATCGGTGCCCGCCCACTGATCACTGGCAGTGTCCCCAGAGCTGGTGGGCTTTCGCCACAGTGCAGCGCTGGTGTCCAGGGAGAGAACCCTTGTGTGGCACACAGGAGCCCTATCTCGTGGAGGCGGTGGCGCTGGCCACCCAGTGTGCTCAGAGAAGCCACAGGCTTCCTCGACGTGATGGAGCCCGGGCGGCTGTCGGGGCGAGGAGCACCGCGCTTGGCCGTTCCCCTCCCCTCTCCTGTTGCCTGTGGATGCCACCTCCCACCGTCAAAGCAGGGAAGGAGGGCACCGTGCGGCAGACGGGTTGAGACAGAGCAGCCGCGGCACGCGCATCTTCGTAGCTGCTCTGTTGTCATTTTTTCAGCACTTAGCTGTGCTAATTTAGAAAGCAGGGTTTGTCATATGAAATGTGGCCATAAAATATGGTGAATGTTTAATTTTTTCAAAAACACCATTGCAGTTCAGGGTGCCGTTAGGCCCCTAAAAATAACCCCCTTCAGCCTGAACACGCCTGCCTCAGCTTTCCTGCTGATTCCTGAAGCAGTGCTGGGAGTCAGCTGCAGGAATGTCCGGGCTGTGATGCCTGGCACCCTCGATTCCTGAGCTGACTGCAGGGATTCACTTCACATCGTTTTGTCTCCAGAAGAGCCAGAGGTACAGAGTGCCAGGCGCAGCGCCTTAGGTCGGCCAGGACAGCCTGCACTGTGTGCCCACCTTCCCTCTGGGTGGCAAGCGCTGGCAGCAGCAGCAGCAGCCACAGCTTTGTCACCTCCGAGAGACTTCTGCAGAAGCGCACAGAAGGCATGGTGTGTGGGCACCGGCACCATTTGCAGTTCCAGACGTCCGCAGCAGCCCCAGAAGACGGTCCGCGTGGGTGAACGGCACTACGTCATAGTGCCACACTGCAAAGCGACAGCAGAATGACCGAGGATCTGCACAGTGTCGTGCACATCCATCTTTGGCATTATGGAACCTACCGCTAAAATTTCATGGCATGGACTCATTTCCACTACCCACCTCCATACACACAAGATAGTAATTTTGCACAGACCAAAGGCTAAGGTGCTAAGGCTAAAGCTGAGAGACTGCTAGAAGAACTTAGAACTTTTAAGATTGGATTAAATAAAGACTTCTGAGACCAGAAAGATGTTTGATGATGAAACTGAAATAATATAAGACATAAAAATGCACATGAACAAATAAGTATTACCTCATTGAACAGATATGCAACACCATGAAAATTTTACATACAACAATATCTTCTCCAGTTATAGCTTCACTTATACACATACATAAAGAAAATGTACACATTGTGTCAAAGTTTTAATTTTATGTATTTTTGCAATAGTATGTTCTGGCTTAAATATACATAAAGTACATAGAGCTACTGTAAAAATTTTGCTTTATAATAATTTTTAATCCCATAAATAATGCCCAGAATATCTAAGATACAATCAAGTGTTATTCAGCATACAAGAAAAAAATACCAACATTTAGATGACACCAGTGCTAGAATTAGCGAATCACGATTTCAAAGTAGTGGCATTAACACTCTTCAGTGAGTAGGGGCCCATGAGGTAGCGCAGCGGCCTAAAGCGCCTGCATAGGCAAGCTCGGGCAAGCACGTGGGGGGCCAGTTTTCATCCCAGCGACACTTGCGTGCCAGGCCCGCCGCCAGGGCAGGTTGAGCCTGCCAGAATATTTGTACCAAATGGCAAAGATAAAAAATTCTCAGCAAGGAGATAGAAGATAATAAAGAACCAGTTTCAGATTTTAGAACTGAAAAATAAAATATACAAAAAAAAAAAAAAAAAGGATAACCTCGCTGATTTCTGAGCAGTGTAGAAGAGTGGAGATAAAAAATAAATCATCAGCAAAGTTAAACATTGGGCAGGAAAAAGCACTTAATCGGCACAACCAAGAATTGATTGGAAAAATATTAATAACTGAGTTGATAACCGTGAGATGATCAGCAGCCATCTGACGCTGTCGCGAGATTCCAGAGCAACAGAAAAGACGTGGTCTGCAACGTCTGCTATTCAGAGATACACGGGCTAAATATGCCCCGCATTTGCCAGATGACACAAATTCCAGTGTTCACGAAGTGCCTGGGGGCGCAGCGCTATCTACAGCTCTCAGTGATTTACTTCCTCAGTTCCCGCCCACCCCAGTGCCCCTGCGTACCCCCCAGTGAGACCCAGCCAGGCGTCAAGGGTCCCAGGAGAGCACCCGCCTACCCAGTCGCTTTCTCAGCATGGTATAGCTTCTAGGCGTGAGTGGGGGAGCTGGGGTCGCAGGCCAGGAGTGAGGCCTGACCAGAAAGGCCTGGGAAGGTGCAGACGCAGGCAACTTCAGACACTGAGCGTCCCGCTCTGCTCACACGTCATGTGTTCAACCTATTCTTTTTTTCTTTTTTAGAGTCTGAATCTTTTATGTACTTTCCTAAAATATGTCGAACATTAATTTCAAATATAAGCTTCAGCATTTTTAGGGCAAAAGAACAGAAAAATGAAGGTTCTGGTATCGACGGCAGTTCTGTCTCTAAGGAGAAAAGTTTTGGCCAACTGACTAGGACATGAGCAGCTGCCTGAGCTTGAGCCACCCCCAGCTGTGTCTGAAGGCTAACACTGAAGATTCCAGTCAGAGCTTTTACACACCAGGAGGCGAAGTTGAACCTTGAAAAAACAGCAGCTTCAAATGTAAGGAAATACATTCTGTGACATAAGGCGTTTTCTAGAAGATTCCAGTTTATTTAAATAATGAATTACTTTTAAATCAAATTAGTAGAACAGATTCAATAATTAATACATTGCGTGTTGTTTTCTTAGTGGTTATTTGTTGTACAAGATACAAACACTATTAGAGCAGATCCCTCTATTCATTGAATTAAGAGAATGTAGCTGCACATCTATCTTAACTATTTTGAATATACAGATAAAAATGGTCATTCATTTGTATCCCCTTTTTTTGTTTAGTTTTGTCATTTAAGTATAATAGGTGTGTGAATTCAGCAAAATATTCCAAAATCATTCAGTAGTCCGTAATAGTATTCGGTTTTCCATATGTCTGGCAATGTCAGAAGCTGCTGATTTGAGCCTTTTACAGCTCAGCATATTAATATGGCTTCACTTCTTATACTTCATTTTTATACTCTTCTGCTGGATGGTTAAGACCAAGGTAAAGCAGGACCTATGTAACAAGAACTGTAGCTTTTGTATCTGATTAAGGTCAGTCAAATCCCCTCAGGATTTATCCTGAGACCCTATACCGCAGTTTGTAGATCCTTTGTCAGTGTCAGCCATGTGGATGAGCCACAGATTGACCAATTTGCTCTCCATAAAAGCCTGAGAGAATGTTTTCTCCTCATTTAACTCTCCTTAGGCACACTCTACATGATCAATCACTTTCCTCTGTGGCTCCATAATCTCCTTGATCAGAAAATTTGGGACATCATTGAGTTACAGCATGTTACAGTACAGGTTCTCCTATGTCCTGAGTCTTCACTGACCTTGAAAGGCTAGGGACAAAATGTTGGCTGTCTTTATAACCCTCCTTTTTCTCTAATTTTTGGTCTACAAACTTAGGTTGTTAACCCTCCAGAAGAGAGGCTTATTGTTATTACTGAATATCAAGCATCTTAGGCTTAACATGGAACAGGTATTTTTTATCAAGTATTGATATGTTAAACTTTAGGTCCCTACAAAATATAATGTAAAAATTTTTTTAATTAAAATATATTTTAAAAATAAGAATAAAAATTATATAAGTTTACACATAAGTTTGGAAATCTAACTATATATAACATTGTAGCAGGACAGTCCCACAACACTTGTTTTCCTGTCTCATTCAAACCGTTCTTAAATTAGACACTTATTTCAAGGGCTTTTCTTATAAACAGATTCCTTGCATCAATCAGTAACTTTCCAGTTTACACAGTGTTTCTGCCCGAAAGACTAGAATATACCCATGTATAAGAAGACAGGCCTGGCAGTGACAATAAAAGCTGATTCAAAGAGGGCAAATGCTGGGAAGGCCCGGAGAGGGCAGTGGGACCTGGGCTCACAGGTGGGGCTCCCTGCCCCTGCACACCGCTTGCCTGGCAGCTCGGCTCATCCTCCTAGCCCTGGCAGAAGTATGGTGGGCGGGTGCAGGGAGGAAGCAGTGGAGGGTGACCCTGTGAGCGAGGTCGGAATAAGGTGTCTCGCTGTCGTGCAACCTGACCTCTAACTGCTACCGTGCTGGAGTAGTGACACTCAGACACCTGTGATGCCACTGCACGGGCCCCAGGGTTCCCGCATGCCAGATTTCCCATGCATGCACCCAGGGGAAAGCCGGCCTTGTGTTCATTTCATTCTTCCTTATTCCCCACAAATTTTTCTCATTCCTCTTTTTCTAAACTAGTCATATTCAGTGTTGTCCAATCTGACACGGTCAAAACCAAATCAACATCAGTTACCAGTAGCACCATGGCTACCTTGATCACAGTTGTCATTCAAAGCAAAGATACTCACTTAAATGCCTGAAGTATGCCAACTGCTGTGCTGAGTAACAAGCAATGATGGGAAGATCTAGTCTTGTTTTGAAGACCACACTATTTAGGGAGACAAGCATGTGAAGACAGGCTGGCAGACTGTCACAATGCAAACAGGGGGAGGCATGGAAGTCACAGAGACAGCACCGGTGGGCACAGTTCAGGCCGCCTGCTCTGGCTGCGGCGCTGTCAGGAGGGCCACTGAGGAGAGCTGCAGCTGGGGCAGTGCCCTGGAGGGCAGGAGAGGCAGGGAAGAGTACATGGGACGGGAATGGCCCACAGCAAGCGAGAGGGCCTCCAGCACATCTTCATTTTATGAACATCTACAAGACAAAATGATGAGCAATAGGTGAATTGCTAAATAAATCAAAAGGGGGCCATTAGGTAGAGCTGCACCTTAACCCATGGTGGACTCAGGTCTTCACAAGCTGGCGTAAGTTGAAAATGTCTTAAATCACATTCCCTCTTACACCCCTGCCCTCCTGAGCTTCAGCCCTGCAACTGGACTCCTTAGAGAGGGTCCTTTGGTTCCAAGTAGTGGTCACAGGGTTGGTGGGAGCTAGGGCTAGTGGCCACCATTCAGCATTGAGAGAGAATCAGTGACCCCAAAAAATACCAAACTCAAAATCCAAAGTGAAGTTTCCACTAAATGCGTGCTGATTCCATGTCATTAAAGAGAAAAAGTCTTACACTGAACTGGTCCGGGAATGTCAGTACTTTAGTGTTATTGTAAAGACTATTACAAGACATTGCACTGAAGTCTTGCTTACAGTTTGTATAGACATTAAAATTAAAAGTAACTTCCAGGCTGGTGGCCCTCCCCTGTAATCCCAGCACTCAGGAAGCTGAGACAGGAGGAAGGCCAGGAGTTCCAGGCCAGCCTGGACTGATTAGAAAGACCCTATCTCAAGAAAACAAAAGTTAAGTGAAATTAAATTAAATTTTAAAATATCTGTGGGTCACATAAGGAGTCACCAAAAAGGAGTCACATGAAAGCACAGTGTTGAGCAGGGGGTCGTCACCATGCCTCTGCTCTCGTCACGTGTGGCTGTCCCCTGTGCAGGCATCACCACAGTGCTCACCATGACCACGCTCAGCACCATCGCCAGGAACTCACTGCCACGAGTGTCCTACGTGACCGCCATGGACCTCTTCGTGACTGTGTGCTTCTTGTTCGTCTTTGCGGCGCTGATGGAGTACGCCACCCTCAACTACTACTCCAGCTGCAGAAAACCAGCCACCACCAAGAAAAAGTCGTCGGTGAGTGGCAGAGACAGCCAGGCTGCCTGGAAGGTAGCCGGGGGCTTGTTTAAAGTAAATGCGTGTTTAAATGTGGTTTTTCCCTGAGCATCTCACAGTGCACGTTGTAAGTAACTCAACAAGACTCAGAGTCTGGCGGGGGTCCCGGAGCCCCAGCATGATCTGCCCCATGTCTCTGGCCCTGCCTGACGAGGCTCAGGGGCTGCGGGTTGTGGTAGGAGCCCCGCAGCTGGAGTGACTGCATGGGCGCCCACGGCAGCTCCATAATTATTTTTCTTTTCCTTCAGCTGTTGCATCCAGAGTCCTCGAGATGGATTCATGAGCACATAAGCCTTCAGAACCCCTCGGTATGTAGAGCCCTGCACTGCCAATGTTTCTGAGAACATCTCCTAAATTAAGGCTGCACTTGAGAGACCTGTTTCAGAATGTGTGAACTGAAAGCACATACGTAATTCCTTCAAAAATGTGTTTCTCACTAGTCCAAGAAAATCCAACTTGGAACGTTTGCAGAATAGAGGAGAAAATTACTCATAATCCTATGCAGGGATTATTGTACATATATATTTCGTTTTTCTAGGCATTCAAATAATATATATGCATACACTGGTAAACTTAAATTGTAATCTATGTATTTTTTCTCTAGCCTCTTTGACAACTAAAAAAAAAATGTCCTTAAGTTTCTGTGTCATAAATATTTTCTAGGGTCATTTTAATTTTTTTTTTTAATTTTAGGGAAGAGTTTACAGGGTGTTCAGGGTCTCACTGCTAAATTGGACTCAGTGATCTGCCAGTTTATAGCCTCCCAAGAGCTGGGATTACAGGCCTGCACCACCACGCCCAGTCTCAAAGCACCATCTCAGCGCGCCCCAGGGGCGGGGCTGGCATGGCAGCCCCTGAGCCTGCTTGTGGGTGCTCTAACATGCTGAGCTGTCTGGCCTGCCCAGTTTTAATGACGTCCATGCTTGTAGTAGATGCACAGGGTCCTGGGCTCACACACAGACATTTGCTAACGTGCACAGTTTTACTACAGCCACTTGGTATATACCTGTGGTAACCCATATAATTGAGTGGGTGGGCTACGGGGCTGAGTGGTCCTTGCCCTTGGCGGTCTACCACGCCCTCCCAGGACCGCACAGTCCCTGCCCGTGGCCCCCCGCTACCCCACCCCAGACTGCACAGCCGCTATGAGAGCTCAAGCCTTGGGTTCAGGGACCAGGCAGATCCCATACCTGTGACTTTTCTTGCTGCATTTGGTTATTCATAAAGTTTAATACTTCCACTTGTTTATTTCTGATTATAATGTCTATTTTATGAACTGTTTTCTGGTGTTTTTAAAGTTTTATTTGTATTTGAAAGTAACAATGTATCAGTTATTCATGTTATTGATCATCTTATATTTTACAGAACACCTATAATTTATATAGTCATATGTGGGATATATTGGGGATATTAATTTATTGTGGTTTATAGCCCATGTCATGTGCAATATTGTCATTGTCCTTTCTTTGGTCTTTTCTACACACCTTTCCTTAAGTTTCGGCGTCCTCTGCTTGTGGCCGCTGCCTCTAATTTCCCGCTGGGGAAGGCCCGCCCTCCTCCTCACAGTGACGTAACTGCGCCCGCCCTCTCCACAGTACGTCTAAGTGTATTATCAATTCATGGCATGTTCCTAACACCTGAGATTTCCAGTTTGATGGGAGAATGTAGTTGTAAAGAAAAATTGAGGAATATATCTTTAAACCACAGGTAGGACTACCCCTCCTGCCATGGAACAAGTTCCATGTGTAATTTTAGGTTTTGTTCCATTATACCAATCAAGTCACTAATTATGCAGAATATGTATGCCTGCCCCGCATCACAAGTGGTCCCCTGATGGCTAACCAGGGCTGCACATCACACATTTCTGCTGTTTCCTAAGCTGACTCTATAGTCATCTGTCCACTGCAAGCGTGTAGCAGGGTACCTGACAGAAGTTGTGGGTAGCCAGCTCAACAGCTGTGAGAAGCCAGCAAATGCATATAGACAGCATGAGATAGAGTCAGGCAGCAGGGGACCCCTGGAGGAGGGGCAGGGGCTGGAGCCAATAGAGGCCAGGGGCGCATTGCCCTATGGCTAGGGAGCCTGGAGTTATAGAAATGATATCACCAAAAGCAAGGAAAATGCCTTCCGACATGGAGAAAGGATTTCTATAAGCCTAGCAAAGAGTGAAACAAAGTTTAATAGATCTTGAAGACAGTTCAAAGAAAAGCAATTCACAGACAAAGGGTGACAGGCTAGGTGAGAAGACATCATCAGTGATGGTCAGTCGGAGGCTGACCATGATGTAGCCCAGAGCAGAAGGACACCTTCCAGCTGAGGGGTGAGATCCCCCACCCTGTCAGCTCTTGCTCTATTTCATCACCAACAACAGCAACAAAAAAGCAAAAATGAGCAGCTTCCAAAGAGAGGGCAGATAGAGAGAGCCAGCCCCACATCACGTGTAGCTCAGGGCAAGGTGTCCCTCGGCTCTTGGCTTGGTTCCTCACCCGCCTGCTCAGTACAAAACTAAAGGACTGGAAGGCACAGTGGCCCAAGAGGTTGGAGGCATTGTTATGCACAAGAATGAGGGAGAGAGAGCCAGGAACCCATCTGGGCCAAAGAGGATTTGGGAGAAGCAGTCATTAAAAGCTCTATCCTCCACATAGTTTGAAATATTAATGAAAATGGCAGAGAGTCCTATAAAAAGTACCTAAACAACACAAAGTATAGCTGTAGAGCTATTTCAGTTCCTATCCTAACTTTTTTCAGTCCCATAAGATGAAATTCATTTCATTCCAAGCCACTAAGCCCTTTAAATTTGTGTTTTAGTGGCTGTGGGCAGTTAGTTCCCTAGATGAAGAAGTGGAAGAGAGCTTGCTCTTACCTCCAGGAATGTTTCTGTGGTTTTGCCTACAGCTCCTCAAGTCACCCTTCAGGTCCTGGGATATCTGCCCCAGCCCACAGGGCCCTGGGCTCAGCCTCGGGGATGCCTGCCTTGTGGTGGCTGTCCTGGCCACAGTCCACTCTGCACAAGTGCAATCAGGGCTGCCAGCCCCCAAGACAGCAGATGGGGATGAGCAAGCCTCAGGCTATATTGCAGCTGTTATCTAATGAGATAATTCATATATGTTATTAAGGAAGCTCTTATCTAATAAGAGCAGGTGCTTTTGGAACCAATGTGGGCTCCTCCCACTGCATGAAGGCAAAAGTCACCATGTCAGCAGCCCTCCTGGTGACTTCGTGTCCTTGTTGTTAAGGACCATTAATGCAGAGGAGCCGCTGCTTCTTAGGGTTGTAGGGACCACAGAGCTCCACCTCTGCTCATTCCCAGGACCTGCATGCCATGACAGCCTTCCTGTCATGGATGGGCAGCCGCACGCAGGAGGAGGAGGTACCTGGCCCACAAGGTCTTAGGTTGGGACCGCGTGCACCTCTCCCCATACAAGGCCGCCCCTTTGTAGGCTGGGAGGAGTGGCTCTGAGTGCGTGCAGTCTGCCTCCTCACCCTGATGAGCCAGTCCACATTGCCATGATTCACAAAGAGCAGGCACAGTGATCACGTCCCATTCCCCTGTGATAGCAGTCGGGGCAAAGCAGCCTCCCCCATTACACCAGGCGGCCTCGGACCCAGTGCTGTGCCAGGCCAGGCGAAGGGCCAGCCCACAGGTCACCACTGAAGTGGGCATCTGTGTCCACCTCTCGCGGATGCTGGATGCCGGTTCAGTCAGCACAAATGAAACTAAAGCAAGTAGGCAAATAGGCATGTGGACGCTGCACCCTAGGTTTTCCATGTCAGGAGGACAGCTTAAGAAGCTGAAAGGCAGACATTCTGGTCATACACATGGCTGTCACCTTTCTTGAAATGAAAAGCTGTGTCCAGCTGCCCCACACTGAAAGCTGGCTTTTTACCTGAGCTACGTGATTCAGAACATTCCTTCCTCATTCCTGTATTTGTCCTACATATTAAATAAAAATACTACATTTATTATTCCGTAACTTAATACGGGTACCACTTCACCTTTAAGACTGAACACACGATGTGTACATGGCTGTTACGGGCCAGTAGGAAGTGTTTGCCCATGCCCTTCCTGCACAGAGATGAAATAGGTGCCCCTTGCTTCCCGTGCCTCATGTGCATTTCCTGATGCGCTTTGTGCGATTCTCATTGCTGCAGAACTACTCCCTCCTCGACATGAGGCCGCCGCCGCCCGCAGTGATCTCCTTAAACAACTCCGTGTACTGGCAGGAGTTTGAAGACACCTGTGTGCACGAGTGCCTGGATGGCAAGGACTGCCAGAGCTTCTTCTGCTGCTACGAAGAGTGCAGGTCCGGTTCCTGGAGGAAAGGGCGGATCCACATAGACGTCTCAGAGCTGGACTCCTACTCCCGCGTCTTCTTCCCCACGTCCTTCCTGCTCTTCAACTTGGTCTACTGGGTTGGGTACTTATACCTTTGAGTGCTGCCCTCAGTGATGAGTGAAGAGTGCTCCATTCACGTTCTTTACTTTCTGTCACCCACAAGGCTAGTAGTGATCAAAATCAGAGTCTCAAAAAGAGCACTGCTTGGTTTATCTTCAGTTGTAAATTACCTTTCAGCAGCACAGGATGTATCTGGAAAATATTCCTAATATATATTACACACACACACACACACACACACACACATTAATTGAACTTTAAAGTGGTATTCTTGCTACTCCTACTGAATCTGTAGCTTGGTGATGTTTATCAGTATTGGAATGGATTTTGGTATTGGAAACAGTTGCCAATTACTTTTGCAAAGAAACCCGTGGAGCAGGCAAGTGTCTGCACATGTCTGAGCAGCCCTGTCTCTCGGGACACTTGCCACCCCCACGTCTCTCTGCTCACAGCCCTCTGTATCAGCACCCACCTGTGCGAGCCACTCCTGGCAGATGCTCACACTGGCCTCCGCCCTGCACACAGCGCTGGGCCCAGGTGCAGTCTGCAGTGGGCATCGGTCCCCACTTCCTCTCCTGCAGTCTCTGCTCTGGCACCAATGTCAGCCGGCTTCCCTGGCCCAACATCCCCACCCTAGGCCTTGGAAGGGTGTGTGTGTGTCTACAAGTTTCCAGTTGAGGGAAAAAGTTCTACTGCTGCTGTAAGCAAAGGTATTGGTCACCTGTGAGCACTAGGAAGTAATTCCTTTATTCTAAACTACTCAGAGTCAATAGTAGAACTGCTACTGACATTGAGTTCCTGGATTAGTACAACTTTAATTCAACATTTCCTCTTAATAGATCTGTTTTACTAGTCAAAAGCTCAACTCCAAAGTATGTGTCTAGCTTCTGTTATTATGGTACAGTAATCAATTGTATCTGGAAAAGAGAGATGCAACATGCAGAAGCCTTTTCTTTGAGAAATGGTACTCCAGAGTTTGAAAGAAATACAGATAGCATTTCAATTTTTTCTTAATAAATATGAATTCTCAAGTTAAACCAATTTTGGATGTAGACTGGGGCAGTGGCCACCACCAGCTTTACCTTTTAATGAGCAGAAGTCACTTCATACTAGGAAAATCCCAAAGAAGAAAGTGTCCCATCAGCGTGCTTTGGTATTTTTATAATACAAACCCAGCTCCTTTCATGTTATTAGTTCTTTGCTGCGGTTGGAAGCGAATACATCCTTCAAGTGAATCTTGTGAGGCTTCTGTCCCCCAGCAGGTGGGTACGGTCCTGCCCGCTAGTTAATACACATTGGCAGTCTTAAGGTTTAGGGTTAGCAACTCTTTGCTTCCCAATTTTCTTACACAGAAAGGCAAATTGATTATATTGAAAAGCATTCACTTTCAATTATGTACTGTACATACTGACATGACTAAAATAATGGAAAGTACATAAAAATGCTATTTAGAAGTTTATTGGAGGTATAGCAGAGAAGGTGATGAGCATGGCAGAGACCAGAAAAACTGCAATTAAATAGGTCTGCTTATTCTTAGTAGCACTTTAATACTGTTGCCTAGCAAGTGACTGTGAGAACACTAAAACCCCACCAGCCAGTTCTCAAGGATCAGATTTCTACAATGGGAGACGTCCAAGTCCATTTTTTCTCTTCTTGCCAAGCTGTGTCTTTTGGTTTCACAGTTGCTATGCAAGCCACAAGCCCATCGGATAGACTTAACAAATTCCACTTAAACAATAAAATAATACTTGTGGAGGAACAGCCTGAGGTAACGGCCAACGTGGAAGCCTCCGTCACTGCAGACTTCGTGCCTGGCATCCAGTCTGTCCCCCAAGGGCAAGGGTCAGCTTCAGGCAGGCCTCTGTGGAGCTGCCACCCAAAGGAACGCCTGCCGCATGCAGAGCAGGCACGTTTCCAGCATGGGACATTTATAATGTAAACTTTAGGAAGAATTTTAAAGGGCCAGCAAGAGAGATCATTAGACTAAGTGCCTGCTTAGGCAAGCGCAGGGACCAGAGATCCATCCTGAGCACCACATGCCTGTGATCCCAGCACTGGAGAGGCTGAAAACAGGGAGACACTAGGAACCCAAGCTGTGTGGTGAAACCCTGTACCAAATGTATAAAAAATAAATGAAATACATGCAGAATTTCAATCTAGTTACATTTTAAAAGAAATTCTAGGAAAAAAATCTATTAGTAAAATTCTTCTTCAGAAGAACCTAAAAGCATTTTTATAGCTCAGCTTTGGTTGTATGTTAGGAACACTTCTGCAGATGCCTCTTCCTTCGGAGCTCTCAACTTGGGCATCATCCACAGTTCTTTCTCATGCAGCTGTAGGAAAGGAGGTCCACACAGAGATGCCAAGAGCCTCTGTGTCCCATACCCCACCTCCTTCCTCCTGCCCAGCCCTCCCCCCTTCCTCCTTCCCCAGCCCTCCCCCCTTCCTCCTGCCCAGCCCTCCTCACCCTT
>PVKA01016097.1:0-48627 GCA_004027165.1 Ctenomys sociabilis | reverse complement strand
AAAAAAAAAAAAAAAAAAAAAAAAAAAAAAAAAAAAGACCAAAAAAAAAGAAGAGATACGCTCTTGTGGAGGGATGCAGCAGGCCAGAGGAGGAGCGAGTGGCTCTGGCGTTCTCACTCGTTCACACCCACCCACCCATCTTGGTCCAGTCAGCATCTGTAACGGGCAGCAAGGGTGGGAACTGCAGGTCTCCCGTGTGCCCTGCCTGGACACCCAGTGCCGCAGGGGAGGTTCCTTGGTCACAGAACCCACAGTGCAAATCCTGCTGCTGACACACACTAGCCTGTTCCTCAGCAGATACAGGGGCTGCACTGGTTGGTGGTTTTTGTTTCTGTAGTGCTAGGAATCAACTGGTGACCTTGTACTTGCCAGGCAAGTGCTTATGTTGCTGAGCTATATCCCTGGCCCTGTTCGGTGGTTTTTTATCTTTTTTGTTTTTTTTTTAAGCCATGAGATTTTATTCATTTAAATGTCTTCCTTTAAAGTCAGAGCATAAGAGATAGGGATATGGAACTTACATTGCAACATGGGGGTATGGGCAGGAGGCACACCATTCTCCCTGGGGAAGCCCGAGATGGCTGAGAATGGTGCTGGTCCGGTACCTCACCCAGGAGTACAGGTCTGTGTCTGTGCTCAGAGCTGTCTGCCCTCCATGCCCGTCACACCCAGGTGAAGATCTTTGAGGAGGATTTCCAGAGGGAGCGCAGCGACCGGGAACGCATGAACGAGGAGAAGGAGGAGCTGAAGAAGCAGCTGGAGAAACTGCAGGCCCAGGTCACCTTGTCAAACAGCCAGGTGGGAGCAATCAGCAGAAGGCTGTCCTTGTGGGTGTGGGGATCAGGGCTGGGGCCTCCTCCCAGCCAAGACCTCTGCATCCTTTGCCCTCTCTGGGCCTTGTGCAGTGACAGGTCTGAGTCTAAGATGCCCAGCTCTTCCTGCGCTGTCCCTTTGGAAGCTTAAGAAGAAATTTAGGACTTAACCCTGAGCCCTGCATGGCAGAGTGGAACTGGACAGTGATTCAGAGGCCCAGAAACAGCACCCCCACCTCCATCCCCACATCCACACACCCACGGGGAACAAGGAGGAGGCCTTGGATGCCGCCCGTTGGGAGCCTTTGGGTCAGCAAGCTTCTGTCCCTCCCTCTGCCTTTCTACAGCTGAAAGCTTTGAAGGAGGAAGAGAAGGCAAAAGAGGCCCTGAGACAGCAGAAGAGGAAGGCCAAGGTGAGCAGCTGGGCAGCTTCTCTTCCCTACTGGGAGCCGCAGCACTCCTGCCATGAGGCTGCTGTCTTTTGCAATCTGCACCCATTCCACAGGGGCAGAATTCTAGAGACAGGGAAACTGGTGGCTGTCACTGCTGAGCAGAGCCAAATGTGAGCCTTCCTCATAGGCCTCAGGCGAGCGCTACCACGTGGAGCCCCATGCAGAACACATCTGTGGGGCCTACCCCTATGCCTTCCCAGCCCTGGTGCCACACCATGGCTTTGAGGACTGGTCCCAGATCCGCTACCCTCCACCTGCCATGGGCATGGAGCACCCACCCCCAATTGCCAGCTCACGCCTCTTCCACATGGTGAGTCCATGCCTGCGCTGCCCAAGCCACCCCAGGATGCTGGAGGCTCTGGCTCAGGCAGCAGACGGTTAACATGTCAGAGACCGCAGCCCGGTCAAGGGTTCTGTAGCCTGTGGTGGGCAGGGCAGAAGAAGTGCAGGGCAGAAGTGGTGGCTGGAAGACGCAGCAGGGAGGAGGATCCTGCCAGGCCCCATGGGACTGTCAGGGTGGGCTTGGCCTGCTGCTGCCTCACTCACCAGCTGCAGAGTGTGACTACTTTCTCTTCTGTTACTGTGCTTTTTATTTTTTCTTTAAAACTCAATCACCTGCCTTTCATCTCCAGTCCCTGTCCCACATCCCTAGCTGTACCCTAGTCAGGACTGGCTGCTTTTCTCACCTTTCCTGGGGGCCTTTGCTTTGTGCACAGCTTGAAATGCTAGGGTGCAGCGCAGGCCTAGAGCTCACTTACTCTGAGCCACGCTTGGCCCCTTCCCTTGGTGGCTGACATTTCTTATCCCCTCCAGCCTCAGTTCCTCACCTGAGAATGCTAACCTGACAGTTAGGAGCAGTAAGTTACACTTGGTCCAGGTCTCGGCACCACAGCTGCTGTTGTGTTTAGCAGGTGCGGTGATGGATGGTAAGTCCCAGTTTTGTTGCAGCCAGAATACACCTGGCGCCCTCCCTGTGGTGGGGTGCGGAATCCGAGCTCCCAGGTGACAGACGCGGCCCCGGCCAGGCCTGCAGAACCAGGTGGGTGCAGTCCCCTGACAAGCTGCTCCAAGCCAGCAGGCCCAGCTGGAGTGGTGATGTTGCTGCTTTCTGCCCTTGGAAGAGGAAAGGCCCAGCGTTCTGAACGCGTGCTGAAAGGGGAGTGATGGTCACTACAACGGGATGGCAGACTGAGACCATCCACTAGCCCATTCTCATCCATTGTGTTAGTGCCAGGCCCTGGGCTGGGGGCAAGGGGCCTGAGACACGGTCTACCCCGTAGACCTGCCTAGGGGCCTCGAGAGGCAGAAATACATTTTAAATGTCATGTCACAGGTTACATGATGAGCAAGAGTAGGTTTCTGTGAGAGCAGGGAATTGAGGGACCCGGCCTGTAAGGGCTGAGGAAAGCCATCCAGAGAGAGAGCTGGCACCTGGTTCAGACCCTCAGTAGGAAGGAGTGGCATTAACTGGTGCAAAAGCTGAGGTGGAGGGTGCTCTTGCAGAAAACGACGGACAGCTTTCTGTTGCTGGGATGAAGCCCAGACACGGTCAGGAGGAAGGTTATTTTGGCTTAGCAGATCAGTCTGTGGTCACGTGGCCTCATTGTTTTGGGGCTATGGTGGCTCTGTATGTACACATGTCATGTCATGGCAGGAGCCCACAGCATGGGGCCTAGGGCAGGGCAGTCCTGCTCACTTCACAGCAGCTAGGAAACGAGAAAGAAAATGACAGAGGCCAGGGTCCCCATGACACTGGGCTCCACCTGCTGAGAGTCCTGCCACTTCCAGTAGCACCATAGGCTGCCGACCATGTCTTTGGCCTGTAGGCCTTCTGGGGACATTGAAGACCCATAATGGAACATTCCACCTCTGTCTCCCAGAGCCCCATAATGAAGATATATTCAGTCCATCCCCAGGGGCACCAATCTTCACTACTCCAGCCTTGCTGAAGTCCATGCCCCAAGTCTCCTGCAACTCAGGGCAAGATCAGCTATGAAGCCTGTAAAACCATAAAAAAATCTTCCTACATCCAGCATATGGTGGTGGGACAGGCACAGGTGTACACCGGCATTCCTGAAGAAGGGGGTAGGGGCCTAGAGAGGAAGCGTCAGGTCAGAAACCCGGCAGGGCAGACAGGAAACGCTGCAGCTCCATGCCTGGAGCTGGGTATGAGCAGCTTACCACCCCACTTTCACACTTCACCTACTGGCCTGACCAGAGCAGCTGGCTAGCCACTTGCAGTGCTGTGGACCCACGGCTTCTTGCGGTGACCCTGGGGCAGTTCTGTCCCTTTGCAGTGGCACTCATCTTCACCTTCAGCAGGAACCTGCTGCTTTTCTAAGCAAGCTGCAGGCTTGTCTGATGTTTCTGCTTTGATTTTGTGCTCCCTATTCTCACAGTACGTTTGTCCAAAAGTGGCCCTCAGCACCCATGCCAGCACCAGTGTCTGCTGCCTTGAAGTCCCTCCCACAGATACTGTGCCCGTCACCTCTGGGCTCACTACTGTGGGTATTGGAGAGCAGATGATGTGTAGACAGGTTCTCTGCCAGAGCGGAGTATCAGGAACCCGTAGTAGTCTCTAGCAGTGTCATTGCCCCCTGAAGCCTGCACTCCCCACGCTCTTGCCACCACTCTGGTCCTCTGGGGAACAGCCCATTCACCTCTCACAGCATTCAGGGCCTTTTCCAGGCCATTGTCAGGCCCTTGCGCTTGCCAGGCAAGCGCTTATTCTACTAAGCTATCTCCCCAGCCCTACATAAGACTTTAAAGCTAACTGTACCACATAATTTTTAAGTCCTCAAAATTTTTGTTTATTTAGAGTCTGCAAAAACTGACTGCGAGGGGCCGCAGTGAGACCAGATTGTGTCATTTGGCTCCACCTTCATCTTGCAGAGTTGGCTGACCTCAGATTACCAAGAAACTAGAGGCTGAGTGCTTGTGTGGCCAGAGCCTCAGTGGGTGAGCACCTCACCGTTGGGTACACCAGGAGGAGCTGAGCACCCTGCCGCCTGCGCCTCATGGAAAGGCTGGCCACCCCACCCTGCCGCCTGCCCTGAAGCTGCAGGATGTGCAGCGTCCAGCCAGATCCTTTCAAAACCGCCATGGAAATGGCCCTGGTTGGCAGGTGCCAGGTCTAGTCTGTGTGTATGTTTGACTTTTGCTTCAAGTGCTGTAGTAGGCCTGCCCCAGGCCCATCTATATCCCTCTGAAGAGCCAGAGGGTGGAAGGAGGCCGCAGCAGGAGCCGTGCACCTCCACCCAGCAGCATGTTACAGTGAAGCCTGCTGCAGCCACAGCTGTGGAGGGGCCCTCACATGCGCAGTGGAAGTGTTGTGATGCCCACAGACCATGGGGCTGGCTGGCTATCCCAACACACTGATTTGCACAAATTTTGGACATAAATCAGAGTTAAAAATAATTCTGTGGTTAGTGTTTTGTTCTAGCTCTGCAGCACTCCTCCCCCAACCCTTTGAGGAGCTGGGACATGGCTCGCTACAAGGCTGCTTGGCTGGGGTAGCTGCCACCTCTGGAGCATGAAGCCGAGCAGCCTTCCAGCTTGTAGGTCATTCATTGAAAGACATCCCTTAGAGGTTTTGCTGCATTTCAGATGCGAGCAGGCAGGCACATTCATTGCCTGGCTGCAGGAGTGCAGGACCCTGCCACTTCCAACCCTCTCCACGCACTGACACTGTTGCTGAAGAAGCACCACTGGGCTGAGTTGCTGCAGAGACCTTTACTGGGCAGATGAGTATGGGGTCGCTGGCAACAGGCGAGGGGGTAGCGTCCCTGCACGGGCTCAGCCTGAATGCACTAAGGGCTGGGCCACAGGCAGGCTCAGGGGGGGTCCGCCCACAGGCTTTGGGCCCCACCCTCATGGAGACGCTAGGCCCTGGCTCTGTCCTGGGCTGGGTAGGTATGGGTCCGGGGCCCTTCTGGAAGGAGGAGTGGGCATTGTGTGACCCTGGAGACTTTGGTATTAGGGAGTGGAAGCCATAGGCACCCACCTCAAGGTGCAGGTGAGAGAGCAGGGTAATCAGACCTGGCACTTTGGGCTCTCACAAAAGCAGTTGTCATGGGGACAGAACGGGAGAATAACCGGGAGAATAACCATCTTACATGTTTGAATCGCACAGGCGCAGGCTCTTGCATCTGCGCAGCTGTGCACATACTACGAGCGAAGGGTGCTAGTGGCTGCCTACATGGGCCAGGGCTGCTGTGAGAAGACTGGGGTAAGGGTAGCGGGTGAGCAGGGCTCCTGAGCAATGGCCGTGGTTACTTTGCCCGGGCCAGCAGAGCTGCCTCCCGTAGAGCTGCCCGCTGCCGCATATGAGCCAGGATGTCCATCTTCACGTGGCTGACCGCGGTCCGGTGGTACCAGCGCATGATGGGCCTGCCATCTGGCCCCACCAGGAACTTCTCAAAGTTCCAGCGGATGTCGTGGACCTTCATGGGCTCCCAGAAGAGGCGGCCGGGAGAGCCCACGAGCTCGGAGGTGGGAGGACAGGAGTTCTGAGCAGGGAGAGGAGGAAGGCATCTGCTTAGCCTGGCGTCTCCCGTCTCCTCCCTGCCTTTCCAGCCCAGAGCAGCCTTGCCGAATCCAAGGACTGGGACGGTCCCAGTCCGCCGCTGGGAGAGAGGTGGGAAGGGAGCTTCTTTGCTACAGGCGCCGTGGCCAACAGGGCCGCTGTTCACTCACCTTCAGGAAAGTGTAGAACTTCTGCTCTTTCTCCCCGTTCACGTCGCCTTTCTCAAAGAGCTGGAAGTTAGGAACAAAGCCCCCGCCTGGCCTAACATACCTGCAAGGAAAGGAACGGAGGAAGAGTTGTGGGCACAGGCACAGAACGGGGAGAGGGCTCAGGACACCCCTGTCTGGCTGGGCAGCCGAGCCGAGGACTGTCGATTGGGCGTGAGAAGGATTAGGACGGCTTGCTCCCTTCTCAGTACCCTCGCCACACAGCCCAGTCCTCTGTTCTGCTTCCACGTGCTGTTCAGCCATACATCTTCTTTGCAGGGAGGGGGTGGCTCATGGGAAGACACCATGGGTGGGACTATGCACGCGCATGCACGCATGTACACACTCCGCACTTAGAGGCCCAGGCCCTGAGCACTCACTTGAGGCTGGGGAGGATCTCAGAGTTCTCTCCCGGCTCCTGTTTTCCAAATTGGTTGCAGGGGAAGCCCAAAACGACTAGGCCAAACGGCTCAAGTTCTTCCTGTAGTGCATTCAGTTCTGGGGTGGGGAGAGCAGAAGCGGTGGCTTGGTGAGGTGCCTGCCTACCTGCACCCTGGCCCAGCGGAAGCCCCCAAGGCCTGGGAAGCATGGCTTGCCCAAGATCAGTGTGAGTTACTGCAAAGCTGGACTGGGACTGGGAGAAGTAAAAAACCCTTTCTGAGACCAGCAATTGCCAGCCCACCCTCGCTTCCCTAAAGGCTCTAGTGAGCCCTGGGGGCCCACAGCACCATCCCTTCCAGGGCAAATGCAGGTGGTTCCCTAGCGCTACAACCAGGCTCCACGCCCTCCTTCCTCTGAGATCTCTGTCCAGGGAGCTGCAGGAAACCTTAGCCACCTCTCCAGTGCCTCACTTCCTCTGCAGCCTGCGTTGCGCATTAGCAAAGCAGCCCTAAGACTTTCCAGTCCGTTGACTCCCCTGGGGGCCAGGCACAGCAGCACCTCACACCGGCTGGCCTCCCCGAAGCCTGACTGCCCTGCTGAGGCAGCAGGGCTGGGTCATACCCCCACCACGGCCTGTGTACTGAAGAGTCACCTTTCTGGGTTAGCTCAGACCTCACCTTCCCCATGTGCCCATACTTGCTCTCCACTGGGGCCAAGAGAGCCCCAGTGGATCGTGCTGAGGTTTGGGGAGATGCTCTCGGGCAGCTGAGCTGTAGTCACAGGGAAGAAGAAAAGGACAGGGTCATGGGGCCAAGCCCATCTCTTCTATTCCTGTGCTTTAAGGTAGCAGAGGTATCCACAGATGGAGAAGGATAACCAGGGCTCTAGAATATGTCCAAAGGCACCCACACCTCAGACTTACAGAGTTATCTCCAGAAAAGCATGCCATCCAAGCCTGGCATGGTGACACCTGTGATCCCAGCCCTCTGAGAGGCTGGGGTAGGAGGACCCAAAGTTTGAGCCCAACCTAGGAAACTTAATGACTTAACAAGACCCAGTCTCAGAAGGGGGCTGGGGTGTAGCTCAGTAGGAATGCCCCGGGTTCTATCCCTAGTAAGATGCGTACACATGTACAAGCATACACATGCATGTGTGCACACACACGGTGGAGCTGAGACTTGAAGCTCACCCATCCCTCTTGGCACCAGAGAAGTTCCTGTGATTTGTGCCCCAGTGACATAGCCCTGAATAAAGCAGTTGTGGGAGGTAGCTCTTACCAAGGTATTGGTCGGTCAGGCCTCAGTAGCTGGCCACGTTGACGAAAAGGATGTACTTGCCAGTGTACTTCTTAAAGGGGATATACTCCTCGCCGTCAATGGTGAGGGCCCCGTACTCATAGATGGTGCCACTCATGCCATTATGGCAGTCTGTCTGGAAACAGAAAGACCGGCACCAGGATGTTAGCACTGGCAGGAACGGGCATTGCTCCACTTGAGAGTCCAGCAGGACTGAAACCTGGCCCTGGACCATACCAGGGTCCCTCATTCCCTATCTGAAATTATTATGAGGGCATCCAGTCAGTCCAGTAAGATGTGACCCTTGACACTGCACTCAGAAGCACATAAGGAGTGAGTGCCTTGGGTCCCTAGAAATGGCTTCATGACCATTCTCCACGTCAGGGCCAACCCAAGGATGTTCAGCAGGCTGCAGGGACAGCACCAGGGCTACAGATGGGCTAGGGGACTGAGGAAAGAATCCAGGCAAGTGATGAGGCCTGAACCAGGCCACTGCCACTGGGAAGCAGAGTGGAGGCAGCCTCGGACTGGCATGAGGATCCAGAGGCGCCACAGCTGGAAGACTGGAGAGAGAGAGAGAGAGAGAGAGAGAGAGGCAACATTGAGAGCATTGAGCTTTGGTGATGGTGAGGAGTGGCCACACCTGGCTCATAGCAGGTGGCTGTGATGGTGACCAGGACACTCTGCCTGCACCTTGCTCTAAGTCAACCTCAGGCTAAGGGCTAAGAAGGGAGGGTGACCTGGGTCCCACATCCCGCTTTGCCACCAACTCTGGTCCTGGCCTGGTCCTGTGTCTCTTGGGGCCAGGCCAGCCACTCAACCCAGAGCCTGGAAGGCAAGCCACTGGGGAGAGGGATGGTGTCACCTCAAGCCTATGGGACACTGTTCAGGCCCAAGCAGCCCCTTTGCTTACTTCCCTATCTCACCCTAATTTAGAGGCCACAACTCCAGGTCTACTCTTGAGAGGGTGTTCCTGATCCAGGACCAGATCCACAGGGGAGCAGGGTGTGGCAGAAGGAAAAGCTGGAGGCCCTGGCATTAGCTCATCTCTAAGGTCATCTCAGAACTTCTTCTAGGAGAGGTACTGGGATGGCAGAGATAACCTGGTAGAGGTGCCAGTCTACTTTCACTCTTCCCTGTGGTTTTGGTAAACCTGTCACTGAGGCCAGGTTCTTGTGTCTGGCTTGGTGATAGTGGCACTAGGCGGCCAACAGGATGTACATAAAGAGGGGGACCAAGGTCCAAGCACCGTGTTCCATCCACCCTGAGGTTCCCAAGGCTGAGTTGGGGTCATTGCCACTCTACAGTGCAAATAGTGCAGAGCACACAATGGCCTGGCTGGCCCGGCTCTGCCTGCTAGAGTGCGGTCCCTCCTACAACTCTAGCTTGATGAGTGCCATCTCTGGGAGACACAGAGGAGAAAATCCAGGAGGCTGTATAATAACTGAGCTCAAAAACAACAGGTTGATGAGTTGAGGCAGGAGGCATTGGCAGTGGGGCCTGGTCTTTGCTTGTGGTGTGGCCTCAGGAAGTCACTGTCATTCTCTGGGCCTTGCTAAGGATAATCCCATGTAGGTCTCAAAAGGGTTGCAAGAATTTATGGGGAGATCACAACAGGCTTGAAATCCTCTTAGAAGGCACAGGTGGCCACTGTTAGGGATTGCTTTGCTTGTGGCTAAGGTTCAGGGCCCTGACTTCCTACAGGGGGTGGGAAGAGGCTGTGGATATCACCAGCTAGTATGACACTGGCCAATGGTATCTAGGAAGAAAAATAAGTGGTCAATTCTCCGCGCTTCCTGCCTGGTCCAGTCATGCGTCAGTGGGTGTCCTAGGAGAGCCATCAGCTGTGGTCATACTGGGCGCTGCAGCTCGGGCTGTGGGAGGCAGCCCTTCCCTGTCCCCTGGGTCCGTGAATCCCTTCACTCTGTGCCTTGAGCAGGGTGGCAAGTGGAGGCAGAGGACTAGAGAGGGATGGAGTATGAGGGCCTGAGGGCAGGGCGACACTCAGCCCCTGGCTGGCCAGGGCTACTGGCCTGTGCTTCTGTACCCATCTTTCCATTCCCTCGGTGTGATCTATGAAAGATGTGCTGGATGGAGGAGGCAGGAAACCTGGGCCCAGCCTCTGAGTCAGCAGCCACCGATCCCTGCGTCTCCAGCTGGGGAATCAGTCCTGTATTAGCCTGTCAGCCCATGGTCCCATGATCCTCTCTGCCTAGTTCAGTCACCTAGAAACCAGCGGTTACCAGGATCCAAGCACATCGACAGCCCTTGTGCCCTGCAGCTTCTGAGGTACTTTGTAGACCAGGGGCAGGGAACTGGACTAGGAGAGAGGTTACAGCAAGGAAAGGGGGTCTTTTGGTTCTACCTGCTACAAGTGGGCAGAAGAAAAGCCTTTCTCAAGAGCCAGAACAAGGCCCCTTCCACACCCAAGCCCTGCTTCGGTCCTAGGTGCTGGAACTGTGGCGTGTCAGATCCCAGGATCTGAGTACAGCAATAGATATGTCCAGCTATTACCAGCCAGTGAGCTCTCGCCCTCATGTCACCCGATTCTCAGTCTGCAGCCTCTCAGAATTATGCAGAAATCATGGCTTTGATGGGTTATTCACAGGGCCCATATTTGCCTGTGTCCTGCCTGGGTAGAGCCAGGTCTTCTCTGTGCTGTCCCCAGGCTGAGGGGACAGGGCTGACTCCATAGCCCAGCATGCCCACAGGCCTCCCCACCTCTGCCTAGTGTGACACTCAGTCTCATCCCTGCCCCAGAGAGACCTCTGAGCCTCAGATTCTGAACAAGGCTGGGTAGAAGGGAGGGTGTGGCCATTCAGTCTAGGTCTAGGTCACAGGGGACCAAGGGGACTTAGGCTGAGAGCAGAACTCCAGAGTCCGAGTCTGCGGGAGCATGTTTTCTTCGGCTTTTTTGGCTTTTGTTGCAGGGATGCTGTCACACTGTAGCTTAAACTAGCCTTGGATTCACCGGGTAGCCTGGGCTGGCCTCAAGTGCACTGTGCAACTTCTGCCTCGGCCTCCTAAGTTCTGGATTATTATGTGCCACCCCGTCCAGCTGTCCACTATTATGTTGGGGGGCTGGGGTTTTGAGACATAAATTTCCAGATCTGTCTTACCCACCCTGGTTCCTGCCACACCACCCCAGCCTAGGGTCACGTTGCAGGGGCTGGGGGGACGCTGGAGGCCAGGAGAATCCCACCCACCGCTCTTCTCAGGGAGCATGTTTGTCCTTTTAGTTCGGGCAGTGACTAGGCTTTGGCCTAGGAAACTCTTCCAGGAACAGCTTCACTGTGACCCTGCCACCCCACTCCACCCCACCCCACCAAGCAGATGGAGAAGCTGTGGCCCAGAAAGGGGTGAGGACCTGGGACCGGGTGTTCTGCATTTCTTGCATTTCCAGTTCCAAGCTTTCCTGCCGCAGACCTCTGCCCTGTCACCAAGGCCCTGGGCCTCATTTCTACCTTCGTCTGCAATTCTTGGGCTCCAAGCAACTCTCGAACACCAGCCCTCTCCACAGCTGCACTGTTTCCCCTTCTCCCTGCAAACACCAGTCCAGCCCAGAGGCTAGGTCTCCAGCTTTGTTCTGAGGACTCCCCCAGACCAGGAGTGTTGATCACAGGTTCCAACACCACATGGAGGAGGATATGACACCGCCTCTCCCCCCACTCCCCACCCCTCACCCCCCCACCCCCCCGCCACCCCGGGGCAGCTGGGGAGGGAGCTGGGGTGGTTTGGCCCAGCAGGACCTGGCGAGGTTCGCAGAGTCCTAGGGCGCAAGCCTGGGGTGTGGATGCTGTGACCCCCAGAGCGGGCTGGAGAAGGGTGGCCCACTCCCTGTAGATCCACTCACCTTCGACCTCTCCTGGCCACCGCTGGGAGGGATGAGGCCGGCCAGGAGCAGGGACAGTAGGAAGGACGCCCGCAGGAGCTGGGCCATGGCTGCGCAGCGCTGCCCGTGCCGTCTCACTGCTCGGTGCAGCTGTCTGGGGCACGGGGCTTTGCAGCCTTTCAAGCCTGGCGCTAGCCAATCGGTAGCCAGGCTGGGTCCCACCAGCCAATTATAGGCCGGCTGGGACCTTCTCGGGAGCGACAGGTCCGCCCTGCCACCCCTCCCACCCCTGCCCCAGGGGACAGGGACAGCCTCGAGCTTGGGCAGTGACTGACGCAGCCCAGACACCACCAGCCCCAGGAGAGGCCTCTGCACGTGGAACCACCCTGTTCCTGCCCTTGATGTTGAGTTTTGTTTTGTTTTATTTTTTGCTTTTTGAGCAGGGCTCACTATGCAGTTCAGGCTGGCTTTGATCTCACTTTGTAGCCCAGGCTGGTCTCAGACACTCTGTGATCTTCCTGCCTCAGCCTCCCCAGCATACTGAGCTATTCAGGATTTAAAATTTCAGCAAGAACTGAAGTGAGACCTCTAAGAACACTGAGTATATGTAGGTTTAGTCCTTAAGCCAAGTGCAAGTGTTCTGGGCTCCCCATCTCTGCCCCCCACCCCATTTTTATCTTCTTTTGAGACAGGGTCCTAATTTGTGATCCTCCTGCCTCAGCCTCTTGCTTAGCTGGGATTTCAGACCTGTGCCAACATGCCCAGCTATGTGCTGGTATTTTGGGTGCAGCCCCCTCCTGGGGGACACCTCTGGTTTGTAAACAGAAAATAGATTTGCTCCTTGTGCAGTCTTTTAAAATTTGTAATTGACACATAAAGATTGAACCTTTGCCTAGTATGTGAGAGCGACAGTATTCAATCTCTAGTACTGCAGAAAATAGAAACAGAAAACTGTACTTTTCTAGAATTGCATAGCCTTGAACATGTTGCTCTGGTGCATGCTCTCTGTCTCAGTTTCCCTGGCTATACGAAGACACTAGTTCATGACTCAAAGGTGCTTCTGACCCGGAGGCATGACATGCTTCTAAGTAATGGAATTTACCCAGAGCCATGTGAGGAGAAGGCCCTAACACCCCCAGCCCCAAGTCTGGTACACTGCGGGTGTTCGCTGTGGTGATTGGTCAATCATTAAGCTTGCATTTCTGCACTGAGACACTTATTGAGCCAGGCCACCACAGGTCCAAGCTGTCCTGGAAAGGTGCCGCCCCATTCAAGGGCCAAGATGGAACTGCACCCCAGAGTGACGCCCAGCTGTCTGGGCAGATCCCTGGTGCCACTTTGGGTCAATGCATAGGCCTGGCAGAGCTGAGGTGCTGGGACTCTCTAGACGTCTGTCTCTTCTGGCTCAGAAATGCCTTGAGTCTCGTCTTTCACTGTGACTCAAGAAGTGATGTCCTCAGGGGACTCTGGGAGATCCCCTCCTCACCTCTGGAGCCAGGGGGCCTCAAGGGGGCCAGTAAGCCTCAAGTGCGTTAGCATAGAAGCAGCTGAACAGTGGGTGCCCTAGAGCCCTGCGTGCTCAGCAGAAGCTTATCTGTGCAAACTCCTCCCTGCAGCCTAGAGACCAACTCACAGGCCTGCTGCAAAGCTGCGGCTGAGAGGGGAGCCGGATCCAGCCCAGCCCGATTCCATGTCAGGTCCTGTCCATATGCTCTTGGGCTTTGTTTTCTGTATTCTTTTGAGATTACCCAGAGATGCCCACGTCTTACCCACATCACCTTGTCAGAAACCCATTGTTCTCTTGCATCTGCAGGTATCTACTGACTCTCCCAGTACATGCCTGGCAGCGCACTGACACCGGAGAGACACCACAGTCCCTGCCTTGGAAGTGTGCAGGGCAGCCTGCTTTGGGGAGGCTGGGAAGGCTTGCGGGGCCTCCCAGAGGGAGTCCCGCCCCAAGTGTGCCCCCTTGTGCCTCATGTTCCCTAAAGCCCTAGGCTGGTGCTAAGGAGCAGACTTAGAGGGCTGCTCCCAGGTTGCCTTGGGGCCACAGAGACTCCCTTTCCTCTCCAGGGCTGCCTTCGGCATGGGTGTTCCAGCTTGGTCTCCAGGCTTCTCAGTGCAAGGCTAAAGCCCAAGGCTGGAGGTGGGGCCTGCGCCCGGGAGTCTGGGGGCCTCCAGCCTCCAGAGGAGCCCTGCCCCTGGTCCTAGAGCACAAGGTGAGGCTACACAGCTTCTGCGTCTGCGGGCTTCTTAGCACACTTGGTCTGCTGGTTCCTAGGCCCCTCTGTTCTGAAAGGTGTCCTCCACCGGGCAGTGTCCAGCTGCCCTCAGGTTAAAGATCACATTTCTTAGCGTTTCAAATAATGCTCTCGAGATCCGTCTGCTGCTTCACCTTTGGTCCTGTCCTGTCCTGTCCTGTCTTTCTCAGCAGGGCTGAGCTAGCGCAGCTCCTCCACCATGGCTCTCTTCCCCCTCCCACCTGCCTCTCCCCCTCTGCTCCCCTGCCCTCCCCCCCTCCAAGTCCTGCCTATACTGTGCCTGCCTGCAGCACTCTATCCTCTCCCTGACTGGCTTCCTGCTACTTGTTTTTTGGGCATCAGCTAATGTCTTGTCCCAAGGTGATGCCCGCCTTTACTATGGCTATAGTTCGTTCAATCTTCTCTCCATCGACCCTTTGTTGAACTTCATCATTTCCTGTTTATCTATTTCTGTACTAAATGACCAAGTCCGCAAAGACTTCATTTCTGACAGCTCAAATGGGGCTTGATAAATATTTAGCACATCAATTCATGTCACATAAAACCCGTTTTGGCATATCAAAGAATCAGTTTTCAGTTAGCATGTGCTAACAGTTCTTGCCCATGAGACTGGTCTGGCTGGGCACGGTAGCAGACACCTGTAATCCAAGCTCCCTGGGAGGCTGAGGTGGGAGGATTGCAAGTTCATGTTCAGCTTGGGCACTTAGTGGTTTAACCCAGGGTGTGCTCACCAGAAGGACCTGAGAAGGCCAGGAAGAACTCAGGTGGGAGCGTGGAAGCAATGGAACAGTGGCTGCAGCAGAGTGCGGTGAGTGTGAAGTGTTCAAGATAAAAAATGACAAGAACAGCAATAAAAAACGACTGGGAATGTAGCTCAGTGTGGAGGGCTTGAGTTCAGTCCTCAGTAAGGGGGCGCTTAGTTTGAGTACATGGTTAAGAGGATCTACAACCTGAGCTTCTCTGATGGGTCCCGTTAGGCTTCGGGAAGGGGGCAGGCCAGAGACGAGCACAGCTCGAGTTGCTTGCAGTGGGAGAATGAGAACGTGCTCTTGGGCTCGGCTGGCCGGCAGCTGGGCGCGCCTCAGGCTCTGCCTGGGGGGCACAGAGAGTGCGCATACCGATCTGCTTGACGAGTGAGGGAAGGACTGCAGATTTGTTTAAAGTGCTGATGCTTTGCATCTTCAGGGAAGCTAGAATATGAGTTAATAATCAAGAAGGCCTGAGGACACCCAGGCACGCAAGGCCACCCCACCGTTGCTGAGTAAGCGCCCCCTCCAGGCCTGGGGTCTGCGCCGTGGGCCAGTGCAACAGGGGCTCTGTTTTGCAATCAAGAAATGATTGCAGAACTCAGGCGGGGGTCCAAAGCTTCTGGTTTCCTAAATAATCGCCAGATTCAATCTCCTGGCCAGCCAGGAGGCCGAGCGTGGGGCAGGCTGGCGGCTGCAGACTATGCTTCGGAAGCTGATGCCTCCCCTGGCTTTGTCGCATGGGCAATGAGGGAAAGTTGGTCTCTGCAGGTCCAGATTCAGATAGCAATGATTTATAAGAGCAACAGGTCGCATCACATACGTGTGTGCGTGTGAGTGTTCGCTGGGTCTGCTGGTTGAAGGTGTGTGCACGTAAGGGATTAGTATAGGATTTTGGTTGGCCGAAACTTACCCTTATTCCCTGCTGGGTGTCTCCAAGGCCATCTCTAGGTTCAGTGATTTGCTCCCAGGACTCACAGAACTCAGCAGATAATCCTTCTGACGCTATGACTTGTGACAGCAAAAGGCCACAAAGTCAGCAAAAGCGAAAGGCATGCGGGACAAAGTCCAGATGAGCCAGACACCAGCTTCCCAGAGTCCTCTCCAGCTTAGCCACAGGGGACTAAGCGTAGCTTAATTCCCCTAGCATGGGAAACGCTGTCTCTCAGGATGCTTGCTACAAATCGAGGCTTGTCTCCTCTCCTCTTTGCTCTCTTCTCCTCTGCTCTCTCCTCTCCTCTGTTCTCCTCTCCTCTCTTCTCCTCTGCTCTCCTCTCCTTTCTTCTCTGTTCTCCTCCCCTCTCCTCTCCTCTTTTTTTTTTTTTTTTTTTTTGTCTTTTTGAGACAGGGTCTCATTATGCAGGTCAGGCTGGCCTTGGGCTCACCTTGAATCCCAGGCTGGTCTCAAACTCATAACAATCCTCTTGTCTCAGCCTCACCAATGCTAGGATTACAGTATGTACCACCAGGCCTGGTGAAAAATCCAACTTTGTGGGAGGGTGGGTGCTGGTCATATAGGCAAACTTCACTGAGCTCTGACCAAAACTCTAGACTCCTAGAATTAAAGTAAGGGTTCAAAATGGACAGAACAGTTTGTAATGTTAGCCACAGTGAGACACTAATTCTAGGGACAGTGAAAATGCTCCAGAAATAGCCATCATGATGGCACACACCTGTAATCCTGTGCTTGGAAGGCTGAGGCAGGAGGATCACTTTGAGCTTGAGGACAGCTTGGGCTACATAGCAAGTTCAAAGCCAGCCTGGGGAGAGTCTCTTGGAGAGAGACTGATCTCAGTGAGACCTCTGAAGCTACATTCATCAGGTCTTCTCGTCATTTCTTTTGACCCATAATTTACAAGTGGGGTGCACTACAATTTGGGACAGTCCCTGTGAGGTTGTTTCAGCCCAAAGCAACATGTTGCAGCTCCTGGCAAGGCATCATCTTTTATCCTGGAGGAGCTGCAATGTTCGGCAGCCTGAGTTTGTTCAATAGCTTGTGCATGTTCCTTGCCCAGGAGACAGATTCTGTACTATTGTCGGTGGGGTACCGGAAGCTTCCTGACCACATTATCCTGCCCTTACCAAGGATTGTCTGAATGCCACCATCTACTTCCTGAGAAGACTGAAAACCGATGCTGTGGGTCCTTCCCGGGTTGTGGGCTGTGGGGAGAGTGCCGGAGGAGGGGCTATAGCCCAGGTCACCTAGACCTTGGTGGGCCAAAAAGATCTTCCTCAGATCCAGGCTCAAGTCCTGATTTATCCAGTTCTCCAGTTTGCAAACTTCCAGTTACCTTCCACTCAGCAGAACAAAAATGTCCCATTCCCCACCCTGGACTTCATGATGATGTGCACTTGTAAATATATGGCCATTCCTGGAAAGACGCCATACTGAAGGGTGCTTGTATACCCCAAGAGACCTGGAAGAAGTAAATGGCTCGGCTCTGACAACATCCCCAAGAGATTCAAGAACAAATACAAGGAACCCCAGTTTCCTGGGCCTTTTAATGAGCCCACCTATCTGGAAACCACACATCTGTTAGATGCAGCAAATCCCCCCTCTCAGCTGAGGACGAGACCGTTGCTCAGCTCCCTGAGCCTTCCTGGTGAGCTGCGAGCGTGATCCCCTCTGTGAGCACGCCTTGCTCTACGAGAAGCACTTGGAAGACCAGAGGTCCCTGCAAGCTGGCACAGCGTGCCCGGCATATTTCATGCTGTTTTTTGGTAAGTTTTTTTCTTTTCCGTGTTCACTTAAAGCAATGAAAGCTGTAGCCAGTTACATAAAGGGGATATGACAGTCATACATGGGCCTTGGGAAAGGTAGGTTGAGAGTACCTCTGCCACAGCAAAGAATTCTACTGAATTTTATTTTACTGCAGCAAAACATGTAATCCATTACGACTTGGTTAATGAGAATAAGATTGAGTGAGAAAGCAACTTTACTTCCTAGAAAGTAAAAGTGTTTCCTTCTAAGAAAAAAATAAAAGCCAGGGCTGGGGAGATGGCTCAGTGGAATAAGCACTTCCCTGGCAAGCACAAGGGCCTGGGTTCAATCCCTGGTTCTGCCAGAAAAAAAAAAAAGCCAGCCTGGACCACATATTGAATTCAAGGCCAGACTGAACTACACAAGATCCTGTCTTAAAACAAAACAAAACAAAACTCTCCCCAGAGCAGAAGTTTCCAGACGCCAGCCAAGAGCCAGATGTAGCAGGGCCGTCCAGCAGGGAGAGCCTCCATCCTACCATGCTCGCTCCTCCCTGAAAATGTCCTGGTAAACCTCAGCAAGGCCTGGCCTACCGAATACTAGGAATGTTGAACTTTGCTCATGATGCAGTTGTCTTGGTCCATTTGGGCTTCATCACAAAACAGCACACACAGGTGACAGATGGCAGAAACTTCCCTCCCAAGGTGCAAGAGGCTGGAAGAGCATGATCAGGGTGAGGGACACACTGTTCCGTGTGGGCCCGTGTCCTCCCCAGGAGCTATCTCTCACCTAACCTTGCAGGGGACATGAGTGAGTGGCCTCTCTTGTGCCTTTTCTATAAGGCCATTGTCCTACGACAGGGGCTCAGCCCAGCCCAGCGCCTAAGTCCTAATGCTGTCACCTGAGGTGTTGGCGGATTTTGGAGGAACACTTGGACCACAGCAGGAGTTAGTGACCCCCACTTCCTCCAGAGCTCCCTAGTTAGAGGAAATTAAAGGGGAGGCATTGCTAGTCACTATATCAGTAGACTCGCCCAGCCAGGAGGCCCCCGCCGCAGTGCTAGGCACCTGTAAGCCCAGGTGGCTTCAGGCTTTCAGCTGAACCCCGCCTTCCCTTCTCGTGGATGTCCTTATCTGGTTCTGGAACCCAAAACACATCTCCTTTCCTCTAGTTCTTTGTGGTTAGGCTGGCCTGCCTATGTCTTGGGTAGTCAGTCTCCCACCCACCTTTTTTTTTCTTTTGTTTTCTTAAGACAGAGTCTCAGGCTGTCCTTACGATCCCAAATGCACAATGATCCTTCTGCTTCAGCCTCCCAGGTGCTGGGATTACAGGTCCTTGTCCTTTTTCAGTTGTGGTTCTGCAGTGCTGCAGTAGCAATAACAATCTTCCTGTATGGAAACCAGGTAGTACGCAAGCCACAGCCTGCTTCCTGTGAGTCGCCCACTGGGTGGGAGAAAGGTGCACCCCTGAGCAGGACAGCTCTTCAAGAGGTGCATCTGAGAAAGTGTCTGCCAGAGTCCAGCATCTCACCCTGTCTCTCTCTGTTCTCCATCCATAGACTAGCCCTTTCCTTCAAAGCCTTGGGACGCACACACATGCACGCACGCACGCACGCACGCACACACGCGCTCAGACCAGCTGTAGAACAAGGAGGTCTGGGATTTAAGGTTCTGCCCACAGTTAGGCTGTGAGCATGGCATCTCAGGAGCTGACCCGGGGCAGGTGCCTGCAGCCCACGGCTGGTGCCCGTCACCATCTGCCTGGCAGGCTGAGCTAGGGGCCGAAGGTGGACAGGTGAACCCTGCTGTCTCCCCTGGGCCCAGTGCTCCCCCAAATGGTTACTTCAGCATCTGCATTTTGCACCTCCACCCCTTCCCCCGCAGGATGGTGGGTTGGTCTCTGATACCCTGGACCCCTGCTTGGGAACACCAGCTCAAATAGATTGGCCTCCCTGGGGCATGACTGTCCAGGCTGTAAATGGAATGCACGCTGCTTTCTCTTCAGGCTGCCCAGTTAGAACTGAGGAGGTGCTCAGGCTGGAGAAGCCTGCAGGACAGGCGAAGCCTGGCTGTCATGCCTCGGGCTCTCTTTGGAGGACAGGAAGCAGGGGCCACCCCCCACCCCCACCCCCGCGCCTCAACACTTCGCTTTGCTATTCATGATTTTAGATGATTCATTCATCTGCCTATGTATGGCCTCTCCCTTTCTCCTCCTAATTAGAAAAATACAAGCAGCATGAGTCAGGGACCCCGAAATCCACCCCTCGTGGGGTGCCAGGCTCAGGGAAACTACTCACAAAGTGGTTGCTGCATAGCCAGTGAGTGGGGAGAAAGACCAGGCAAGACCCTGGCTTGAGTGTGGCTCCTGGGTTTTGTTTTTGTTTAGGAACAAAGCTCCCGCCCCAGCCGTCACCTGCACTGGTAATTGGTAATCAGGGATGCAGCTTGGAGACTTTCACCTCCTGGGTTTTGTTTTTGTTTAGGAACAAAGCTCCCGCCCCAGCCGTCACCTGCACTGGTAATTGGTAATCAGGGATGCAGCTTGGAGACTTTCACCTCTTCCCTTCAGAAGGAACAGTGAGGAGGCAAGAGACAGCTCAGGGAGAGGAGTCCGTGTGAGTCAGACAGAGCTCCTTTCTGAAGGGGTCGGAGGTCCGTGGGGAATAACGTGGGATCAGCTCGGACCTCTGAGGTAGGGGCCACTCTTGCTTCACCTCACAGGCTGTGATGCGCCCATCCAGAAGAACTCAGAGGTAACCACTCCGCCCAGCACAGAGCGGACCCTCCTCCTAAAAACGTGGATTCTCAGGTCCTGCTTCAGACCCCAGAAATACAATCAGCATTTCAAGAATATTCTTGGGTAACTTGGAGCTTTATTCAGGTTTTGAGCAGCCTTGACACGGATCAGCCTTTGGCCAGGGAACTCAGAGATGAGCCTAAAGTCATGCAGAGAAAGAACGAGAGGGACCCTTCTGGAACCCAGGTGCCTCCTTCTCTCCGCAGAGCTTACATTTCTTGCTCTGTGAGTCCCACGTGCAGCCTGCTTTTCTTCTTTTGCACATGCGGCAGCTGAGGCACAGAAAGATTAAGCCAATGGTCTACCGCACATTCTTGGCTTCCCATGACCGCCTTGCCCAGCCTTCGGGAGACCCTGGCAGAAACCCAAGAGGACATCCCCATGTCACAGAGCTGGACAGTGAAGATGGCTTTTCTGATATCCCATTAATGCCTCCATGGCTTCAGGGCCCCCAGCTTCACAAGCTACTTGCTCCTCACAAAATAGCTTGGAAATATCCATAGTGATGTAAGAAGATACATATATTACCTGGGGATTGAATGTAGGGTCTTGTGCATGCCAGGCAAGCACCCTACCACTGAGCTACATCTCCAGGCCTATTTTTGGCACTTGGTTCTCCTATGCCTCATCTTCTTTTCTTTTCTAGCTAGAAATTTGATCGTATTTGTATGACATTCTTTTTTTTTTTTTTTGTCTTTTTGAGACAGGGTCTCACTATGCAGTTCAGGCTGGCCTTAAGCTCACCTTGTAGCTCAGGCTGGTCTCGAACTCACAACAATCCTCCTGCCTCAGCCTCCCAAGTGCTGGGATTACAGGCCTGTGCCACCACGCCCGGCTGACATTCTTTTTTATTACATGTTTGTGACGCATAATCAGTGCACTCACTATGGGGAGGTGGCACATTCCTTTCCACCCCTGTCCTTTCCATGGCCCGGCTCCTCCCTCCCAACTGCCCTGCTTATGATCCCCTCCCAGCGCCACAAAGTCTCTCTTTCTGTTTCTAGCATCTGTCTCTTATTTTTCTCTTTAAAGTATTTATACTTTGGGTTCCTCATGTAAGCAAAACAATGCACATTCAGCCTTCTATATTTTGCTTAGCATGATGGACTCAAGATGCATCTGTTTTCCTATAAATGACTCAACTGTATCTTTCTGGGGTCTTCCATTTCTGTGGCCGGCTCAGCCCACCCTGGGGGCCAGGCTGGTGTGGCATGTGGCGCCAGGGATCAAGCCTCGGTCCCTGCTCTTGCCTAAGCAGGCGCTTTAGACCGCTGAGCTATCTTGCCAGCCTGCATCCTTCTTTGTGTCTGAGTGGCAACTCCATCCAGTGTGAATACCACATTGTCTTTATCCGCCCATCTGCTGATGGACACAGGGGCTGCTTCCGAGATTGGGCTATGAGGAGTTGCGCTGCTGTAAACACGGACTTGCCTGGGTCCCTCTATTACTGTTACAGTTTGCATCTAGGTGTCCCCCAAAGCCTCCTGCAGTCGTGAGGTGGCTTCTAGAGTTTCTGACGTACTCATGGTCCAATGCCAGGATCCTAGGGGTGGGCAGCCTGCACCCAATGTAAGGGGGAGGCTTGCCCTCCCCTCTCTCCTTTTGCTCCTGTTGCTTTTTCTGTCTTCCGCCGCCATGAACTGCTGCCCTCTGCCATGTGCCACTGTGCCTTGCAGCCAGCTGATTGCAGACTGAAACCTCCACAGACTGTAAGCTAAATAAACCTTTCCTTAGCCGGGCATGGTGGCGCATGCCTGTAATCCCAGCACTTGGGAGGCTGAGGCAGGAGGATTGTTGTGAGTTCGAGACCAGCCTGAGCTACAAAGTGAGCTTAAGGCCAGCCTGAACTGCATAGTGAGACCCTGTCTCAAAAAGACAAAAAAAAAAAAAAACCTTTCCTTCCTTAACTCTGGGTGTTGGGGACTGCGGCCCAGCAAGGAGAGAAAAGTAACTAAGACAGTCACGATGCCTTTAACTCCTTGGGGAAGACGCCCAGAAGCGGTAGCTGGATTAACTTCTGCTTTAGTTTCTGTGCAGTCTCCGAACTGGCCGCCCTGACTGGCATTCCCAGCCACAGTGCAGAAGGTTCCTTTGCTATGACCTCCCCCCTGTGTGTTGGTTTCTGAATTCTTAGTGGCAGCCCTTCTTTCTAGAATAAGATGGAATCACAGTGTTGCTTTGATTTGTATTTTTCAATGGCAGGAGATGTTAAACATTTCTTCATGTATCTCTTGGCCATTTGTACTTCTGAGAAGTGTCTGTTCACATCAGTTGCCTGTGTTTTTATTGGATCTTTTTCTTTTCTTTCTTTTTCTTTTTTTGCAGTATAGGAGATTGAACTCAGGCCCTTACACTTGCCAGGCAAGTGCTTATTCTACTGAGCTATCTCCCCAGTACCTTTATTGGGTCTTTTATTTTGGCAAGTCTAACTTTATTGTTTTTTATGTATTCTATGTATTGGTCTTGTATCTGAGAAATAGCTGGTAAAAATATAAAATTTTCTTTTTCACATTCTTTAGGTTGTCTTTTCACTTGGTTACTTGTTTCCTTTGCTGTGCAGAAGCCCTTTAATTTGATATGATTCTGTGTGTTGATCATTGATATTATTTCTTGTGCAATTGAGGATTTGTTCAATCCTTGCCTATGCCTATGTCTTCAATAATTTTACCCATTTTATGGGCTGGGGAGATGGTTCAGTGGACTAAGCACTTCCCTGGCAAGTGCAAGGGCCTCAGTTCAATCCCTGGTTCTGCAAAAAACAAAAAAGAATTGTACCCATTGTCCAGGTCTTTGATCTACCCCCCCCCCTTTAATGTAATTTAGTACAGGTCTGCAGGGTCTCACTACACAGATCGGGCTCATAGTGATCCTCCTGTTTTCATGCTCCCAAGCTCTTGGATTACAGACACACACCACCACGGCCAGTCTCAGTTGCCTTCTCAGTGCTCCCTGGGGGCAGGGCTGGCACAGCCCGCCAGGGATGGAACACTGGTCTCTGCGCCTGTCTAAGCAGGCGCTTTAGTCCACAGAGCTATCTGACCAGCCTGACCCACCCTTGTTTGATTTTAATACAGAGTGAGACACAGAGGCCTATATTCTCTTCTGCAGGTAGATAACCATTTTCCAAACACCATTTGTTACAGAGGTATCTTTCCACCGATGTGTGTTTTTGGCTCCTTTATGGACTATCGGATGGCTGAAGGTGTGTAGATCTATTTCAGTGTCTGTAGTTCTATCCCACTGACCTGTGTATTCGAGTATTTTTATTTGTTTTTTTCTGTTGTTTTGTTTGCTTGTTTGAATATATTTGGCACAGGGTCTCACTATGCAGCTCAGACTCTAGTGCTCCTCTCGTCTCAGCCTTTCTAGTGCTGGGATTACAAGCATGCATCACCACAACCCTTCTCTGTGGCTGGCTCAGCACGTATAGTGCCAGGGATCGAACCCTGCGTAAAGTTCTTGTAGAATTCAAGAATGAAAGACAAAGAAGAATTCAAGAGTGAATCTAGGAGCCTGGGGAGATGGCTCAGTGGAACAAGCACTTCCCTGGCAAGCTCAAAGGCCTGAGCTCAATCCCTGGTTCTGCCAAAAAACCAAAAAAGAGTGAATCTACTGGGACCTGGGATTTTCTTAGTGGGTAGTTTTTTTTTAATTACTTTTTCAATCGCCTAATGTTGGATTAGTCAAGGTTCATATGCCTTCTTGATTCAACTTTGGTAGTTTAGGAATTTATCCATTTCACCTGAATTCTCTATTTTATTATAGTTCAGGTTCTCCAATCAATTAGTGGTAATCATCCGGCTTTCAGGGGGCTCCATTGTGGTTTTACTTTTTCATTTCTATTTGAATTGACCTAGGTCTTTACTTTTTTAGGTAAGCATGACTAGAGGTCTGTCTGTTGTGTTTATTCTTTTAAAGAACCAGTTCTTTGATTTATTTATTTATCTATTTATTTATTTAATTTATTTATTTTTGGCAGAACCGGGGAGTGAACTCAGGCCCTTGCACTTGCCAGGCGTTCTTTGATTTATTGATCCCTTGTGTTTTTAGTCTCAGTGCACTGATTTCTGCTCTGATCTTTATAATTTCCTTCCTGTACTGGCTTCAAGTATGGATTGTTCTTATTTCTGGGACCTCAAGGTGCATAATTAAGTTATTTAGGCTGTTTTTCCGATGTAAGCTACAAATTTCCCTGTTAGGACTATTGTCCTTGTGTCCCACAGGCCCCAGTATGTTATACTGGGATTATCATGCGATTCTAGGAATTCTTTGATATTTTTTTTGGGGGGGAAGGACCAGGGATCTTTGATTTTTTTTTATAATCCACTGATTATTCCAGAGGCTATTAATTTCCGTATGTTTGCCTTGTTTCTTAGTGCCTTTTGCCATTGACTTCTAGTTTCATTGCACTTTGATATGATATGTTCAAGGTATAATTCTGATTCTTTTGCACTTTATTAAGCGTGCTTTATGAGCTAGCATGTGGTCTACCTGAAAGCCCCACGTGCCTCTGAGAAGAATGTACATTCTTCTGTTGTTGCTGATGTTGAGTGGAACACTGTAGATATCTATTAAGTCTATTTGTTGGACAGTTTTGTTCAATTCTGATACTTTTTTGTCCAGTTTATCTGTTTACTTGTAAAAGTGAGGTATTGAAGGCATAATTGTGTTGGTGTCTACCTGTCTTATTAATGTCCAGTGGTGTTTGTTTTATGAAGCTGGACACATGGGTGTTTGGTGCATATATGTTCATAACCGTTATGTCTTCCTGTTGGATTGCTCCAATACGTGGTGACCTTCATTGGCTCTTCCTATCAGTTTTGGCTTGAAATTCACTTTGTATGAAATTAAGACGACTAGTCCTGCTTTTTCCTGGGTTTCTTTTTATCTCAGTTGCTTTGTATTTGTTTCTGGGACAAATACCCAACACCCAAAGGTTTATCCAGCTCACAGTTGGTGGAGGTTTCAGTCGGTACGCGGCTGGCTCCCAGGCAGTGGTGCATGGCAGAGAGCCGCAGTGCAGGGAGGCAGAAGACAGCGAAGAGCAGAGGAGCGGCAGCTTCGGTGTCTGTTAGCCTGTCTCTCCTACACCAGCCGGGAAGACCAGAGCTCCTCCGAGGAAGCGGTGGCCACAGCTGCAGAATCCAAGCGCCTCCCACAAAGGGGGTTGCGAAGCTCGGAACCCCTCCAAGGAAATGGGGCGCTTTTTTTGACCCCTTTACCCCTTTTGTGCTGAGTCATTCCAGGATGCCCCCACACACCCTAAGGCGTGGAATCCCCAAGCCAATCTAGCCAAGCTTTTGAGTGTCAAGTCGATACCAAGCACCCCACACACACACCACTGCTTGGAATACTGTCTTCCATCCTTGACTTTTTTTTTTCTTCTTGGTACCGGGGATTGAATTTAGGACCTTGCACTTGCCAGGCAAGTACTTATTCTACTGAGCTATCTCCCCAGCCCTCCACCCTCTGACTTTTTATCTGTGTGTTTCTTTTTGAGTTAAATGTGTTTCTTGTGCACTGCATATTACTGGGTTTGGTTTCTTGATACATTCTGTTTACCTGTGTCTTTTGATTAGGGAACTGACACCATTCACAGTGCAAGTTATTACCAGAAGAAACCAGCTTATTCCTGCCACTGCATTGTCTTTCTGTTGCTAGTTGGCCCCTGCTTCTGCTTGACTGCTCAAGGTGCCTGCTGCATTTTTTACATCAGACTTTTGTCGCTGCTGTCTGCTGTCTTCATTGTTTCTAGAGTACCCTTGAGAAGTTTTTGTAGTGCTGGTCTGGCAGTCATGAATTTATTGAGGTACTTTGTCATGGAAATACTGTATTTCTCCATTGATTTTGAAACAAAGTTTTGGAAGATACATAAGTCAGGGTTTGCAAGTTTTTATCCAAAGCACTTAAAACATTGCACTCCAAACTCTCCTGGCCTTTAAGGCTTGTGTTGTAAAGCCTGCTCTAATTCTAATGAGTTTACCATTATAAGAGATTCGTTGGCTTTCTGTAACAACTTTTATGATTCTGTTCCTGCTGGCCTTGGGGACATGAGCTTGTATGAGGTAGGAGCCCAGCTGGGCTACAAAGTGAGTTTAAGGTCAGCCTGAACTGCATAGTGAAATTCTGTCTGGAAAGAACAAGAAAAGATTCTGCTCCTGCGCTGGCCTTTTGTTATTTGATCACAGTGGGAGGCGGAGAGATTCTTTTTTTGATTGTAGCTGCTTGAGGTTCTACAGGCTGCACTGTATGCGGGTGCGGGGTGTATGGGCATGCGCATGGGTGTATGTGTGTGTGTGTGTGTGTGTGTGTGTGTGTGTGTGTGTGTGTGTGTCTGTATATTTAATTTCTTTCCAGTATGTGGGACGTTCTCTGCTATTATTTCTGCTAACAGTTTTTTTTCCCAATAAAATTTCATTGGTAGTTTTAGATATATGTAGTAGATATGTACATAATAAACACAGGCATCATAGTGTTGGCAGGTTTTTAACTGCCCTTTGTTGTGTCTTCTAATTTTTCATTTATTCCATTTAATCTTAGATTGTTTCTTCTTTGCATCATCTAGAAGCTGTTGAATTAATTTTTTTTGTGCTCATATCACTTTTAAGAGAAAGCACCCCTATTGTCTGTCTGGCTGTCTGGCTGTGTCTGTCTTTCTTTCCTTCTTTTTTTGTGGTACCGGGGATTGAACTCAGGACCTTGCACTTTCCAGGCAAGTGCATATTCTACTGACTTATCTCCCCAGCCCCCTATTTTCTAATTCTTTTATTCTGCCCTTATATTGGCCATTTCTGCAGCTCATGTTGTCAATAGAAGTTTTAACTTTAATCTTAGATTTCTCTTTGGGATCTTTCATGGACTCTAGGGTTTGTTTTTGTGGTTTTTTTTTTTTTTTTTGCCAAACTGGGCATTTCTGTATCACTTTGTTTATTTCAGCTAGCTTTTCATCTAGCGCTCTGCAAGCTCCCTGGCGGTCTTGTCACCTGCATTGTCCGATCAGCTGTATGTGCTGTGAGCCTGCAGGCACCTCGTTGGTCTGGTTTTTCGTCTCCTCTGTATCCTTCTGAACAACTCCCTGGGTGGTTTTGCTTCCTCCTCATTGCCCTGTGGATTGGCTTTGGGGGCCATGGGAGCTTGGTGAGGCACTTTGCTGTCTTCTCATGTTTCTACTGGTTCGTGCATTTGTTTTGTGCTTACATATGTGGTTGGCTATAATGGAAAAACTTCACTGCCAGTATGAAGAGCTCCTTTGTCAGATTTTTACTGCTGTTCTCAGGGTGTGGCTAACTCTACTGTTCCCTCTGTCCCAAGACCTAGCTCCCCTGCTAATAAGGGCAAGGGGTAGAGTACATGTCCTACCACCTGGTTCTGTGTGTGGACCACAGTAATGTCACAGAGCTAATCTGTGGATTGGCACGCAGAGAAAATCTTTTTTTCTTTTTGGTGGAACCGGGGATTGAACTCAGGTCTTATGCTTGCCAGGGAAGTGCTTATTCCACTGAGCCATCTCCCCAGCCCCAAATCTATTAATAGCAACAACTCTGTGGCCCTTGCATTGACAAGTAAATCAGCAACAGTAACATCATCCCAGACAAACTGGATATGGACATACCACAGGATCCAACAGTGCACCACTCGCAGACTCAGAAATCTGCAATTACAGTATAAACCCTAAGGCAAACAAAATACTCATATACTGCAAATACCTACTAAATGCAACCACATCTCTGTTGATAGGAATTCAGCAGCAGTAGATCACACAATTATCTAAAAATTAAAACAGCCTAATGGTTAAACTATTAGAGATAAACTATTAAAGGTACAGTGGCACATGCCTATAATCCCAGCACTTGGGTGGCTGAGGCAGGAAGATGGTTACAAGTTTGAGACCAGCCGGAAGTACAAAGTGAGCTCAAGGCCACCCTGAACTTAATAGTGAGACCCTGTCTGGAAAAAAAAAAAAAAAAGAAGAAGAAGATATAAGAGGTAGGGAATGGGAAAATGCAAAGAAAAACTTGAAAAAATTAAACAATGGAAAAAGTGAGGCAAGCAGTCCTCTGATGGAGTAAAACGCTTTTAATAGAATCAGATAAAGGTGACAAAAAATGTAGATGTAAAAGAGAGGAAAAAAAAGAATATGGAGAATAAAAAAAAATACCAGAAAGAAGGAAAACAGAGTATGAAAAATAAAGCTCCCCCAAAGAAAAAAATATTATTTTTTTCTTTATTGAGACAGGACTCACTATGTAGTTCAGGTTGACTTTGAACTAAGTATGTAGCCCGAGCTGGGCTTAGACTCATGGAGATCCTCCTGCCTTAGCCTCTCAAGTGCTGGCCCTACGATGCACCACCAAATCTGGACTTTGTCTGTAATTCTGAATGAGTGATTTCCTTCTAGGATCCTCAAGAGTCCAGCAAGTATCGGTTTTCCCCATCTAACCTTAGGCCCTGTAGGCATGTAAGTTGCATCCCCCCCCCCCCGCCAGAGGCCCCTCTGTCTTCCCTGGCTGTGGGAACCTCCATGTAAGCCTTGTCTTTGCTTCATTGGTGGACAGGGGACAGCAACCAGACATCAGATGCTATAGTCAGCCTTGCAAGGGAATAGATTTAATGCAGAACACTTAATTTATAGGGTTATTTTCTAATATTCACCCAAAAAGCCAGGTGCAGAAGAGCTCGAGAGATCTGTCCACACACGAGAGATCAGAGAATCTAGCTGAGGTCCTAGATCCCACAGTCGTGTCCTGGACAAGTCCAGCTAGAGGCCTAGAACTCAAGGCAGTGTCTCATGCAAGTCTATTTCACAGATCTGCTCTGGGAAGGCCCCAAGGTCAGTGGCAGAAGGTAGAAAGGCCGTGCCAGCGGGGTGAAGGACCTGTGCCAGCAGCCTGGGGGATCTTCACTGGAGCAAGGAAGCAACGCTCAAGGTAAGGCCAGAGTGCTCCCAGAAAGGACCACAGCCATCCCCAGTGAGAGTAAGGGCCTGAGCTCCTCTGATGACAGCAGTCGAGTTTGTGTCAGGAGAGCCAGTGCAGCAAGCTTCCTCAGGAGAATCACTGCCACACCGTCTCCTGTCCAGCTCTTTTATGCTGCCAGCAACAGTCCTCAGGTGGACCTTCCACAGCCAGCTCCCAGCACCATGCGGACTGCTCCGATGGGTGTTCCAGGCTGATCATTAGCTCACACACACAGCAGGCAGGTCTCCGCTGGGTCTCAGCTGCAGGACAAAGGCTGCAGCACTTCTGCCAGCAGGCCCTCTCCACCCAGCTGTTTCTCACCACAGCTCCAGCCAGGCTGGAGGTGGGCCTCTGTCCCTCCTGCTGAGGTCACACTGCAGGGCCCTCTTGCTTAGCCTGCTCTCTCATTGCAGCTCTCTCAGTGTCTGTGTCTCACCCAGTCACTGTGGGATGGTAACACTTGGAGCCCTGATGTGAGGTTGGTTTTCAGTTGTTCTGAATCCCAAATTTAAATAACCAACTTTTCTGAGATGGAGCTGACCAAGCACTTTGCTGACATGGTGGGAGCCCCACTAGAATCTCCTCTGGCTCCTGTGGTTGTGTTGAGAGAGTCCTCTGGGAATAGAACCTCTTGCTGCTTTTGCATTTTAGAGCCTGTGTGCTCCTCTGCTGTTGCTTCTGAATTCCCGGGCTGGATACCTACCTTGCAGCTGGGTTCCCTCCGAGAGCCCCAAGGGCTGGGCAGAGGAGCCCCATGATTTCTTTCTTTTCTCTGTGCTGTGAGTGGTCTTGACAACTTCTCTGTAGCATCTATTTTTTTCCTGCCAGTTCCTCCCTGATTCCTGGTGATCTACTACTTTTTCTTCTGGATTCCACATTTCAGAGAGGCTGAATTTTGCTACTTTACTGTTGTTTTGAGACAGGTTTCACTGTATACATCATGCTGGGCTTGAGTTCACAATGAAGCCCAGGCTGGTCTCAAACTTTTGGTGGCCCTCCTGCCTCAGCCTTCTGAGTGCTGGGATTACAAGTGTGCACTGCCATTTTTGAAATTAATCACCACTCTGCCTTTCTCTTTCTGGTCTCTTCAAGGCATCTTTCTTTATCTGTGAAAAAAAAGGGTTTTCTTACGCACTGACATGATGCAAGAGGAAGGAGGTGGTAAGATGGGGGACATAGTCTCTCCTCTTAACACGGTTATGGTTATTCAGAATGCTAATGATGGCCAGACATGGTGTATGCCTGTAATCTCAGCACTAGGAAGGCTGAGGCAGGAGTATTGCTCTGAATTTGAGCCCAGTTTAGGCTACATAGTTCAAGGCCAGTCTGAATTGCAAGTGAGACTGTGACTCAAAAAAAAAAAAAAAAAAAAAAAAGATGCTAATTATGACCCCAGTATCTTAGCCATGGTGGGGTCTGAACCAAAAACCCTAGAGGGCACAAAACCTGGGGCTCTAACCCTAGCATTGTGCAGTCCCCCTGGTAGCCACAGCAGGTCCCCCGCAGCACAGCCCCACCCCAGCCCCACCATCTGGAGTTCTGTGATCTCAGCTAGTCTTGTGGGCTTTCTGGCTCTCCGATCCTTCTGCGCTGAGCAGTTGAGCCACGGCCACTTTCACACAGTGATTTGTTCTCATTGAGCTAACAAAGGAGTAAGAGTGACGGCAAGGACCAGCCACAGAGGAAAAGGCCACGGCCTCTCCCATCCCACACCCCCCTCCAGCCTCAGCTCTCTGGGTTGCTTCTGAAAAGCCAAGCGGCCAAGCGCTTCCCTGGCAAACGCAGGGCCTGAGTTCAATCCCGGGTTCCCGCCACCCACCCCCCACCCCCCCAAAAATAAAAATAAGATAAAGCAGAGCAGCCTATAATGCAGCCTCAAACAAGGCCAGGGCAGGACGCGCCGCCGGCCACGCTCCGGGTGAGCTGCTCCGTCCACAGGGGTGGGCAGAGTCCAGGGCGCGGGGGACCGCGGGGGGCTGAGGGCGAGGCCGGGCGCCTGGCACCTCGGGCTGAACCGCCCGGGCCGCGTCACCCCGAACCCTTTCTCCGGAGCCCGCACCCACCTGTGTGCGCTGTCGCTGCTGCCGCTGCTGCCCGCTGCTGCCACATCCGCGCTGGGCATCGCGCAAGGCCCCGGGGGGCAGGAGCGGGGGACCGGAGAGGGCACCTCCCTTCCTGCTCAGCACGAACTAGACAAAAGCAGGTTAAAGGGAGCGCACCTCACGGATTTGCCCCATCTCCCAGGACTGCAGACCCAAAGACCTAGGGCGAACCGTTCGTTTTTATGTGTGGGTTTCACGAAGCCCTGTAATCCCTAAAAATCTTGCTTGGGTAATGGTGTGGGCCGTGGTAACGCGCCCAGTGAGGAGCCGGCGAGGCCCGCCTGTCCTGGCTCAGCTGCCCACCTCCCAGCGAGGAGCCAGGCCCCTTCTGAAAAGGATTTTATGATCTGTTGTCAGAAAAAGTGGCCCAAAGAATTTCTGTAGGGCCAGCTCCAAGACAGATAAGGAAAATTTAGAGTAATATTGTCAGGCTTGCTTTGGGGAAAAGAGGCCCTAGCTGCCATGACCTGCCTTGGGGAAGAAACATTCTAGGCTTTTGGAGGAAATGAGGAATCAGAGACAAGGGCAGGAGACTGCTTCTGAGGCCTTGCTCCCAAGCGTCCTTTTCTGAGCTCCAACACCTCCATAGTGACGCTTATAAAGTGCCTGGGATGGAAAATGTTTCAAATGTGAACCAGAGGGGAGGCAGGCAATTTGCAGGAGCTCAGATGGAAGGAATGGATTGTAGGTCGTCTGAAGAAGTGGAAAGAAAACGCTCTGCTGTGAAATCCTGGGAAAGGGAGGACGTGTGGGTGGAAAGTCTCAGGATATTTACAACTCAGAGGAGACAGGGACAAACACCACCCCTTTCCAAGGCCACAGGCCCCAGGCTGTCATGGAAAAGTGTTGAAAGCCAGCTCAGCTGCAGGGTTCATCCAGCTGACCCCAGCTCTGCGGGGGTGGGGGGTGGGGTATCTCTGATCCAGACTTCTCCCCACAGTCCTGCGGATACGCCCTGCCTGAGTCTCAGAATAGGTCTCTGTCTCTCTTTCTTCTTATTGCACCCCTTTTAAAAATAGTTTGAGAGTTCGTATATGCAGTTACTTTTTTTTTTTTTTTTGGATGGAACCGGGGATTGAACTCAGGCCCTTACGCTTGCCAGGGAAGCACTTATTCCACTGAGCCATCTCCCTGGCCCCTTATATTCTTATAAAGTTAAAACTTGACCACTCTGACTAAAATCCCATTGATTCCATCTGCTCTCTAAATGTTTGAGGCAGGGTCACGTTAAATTGCTAAGTTGCCCAGCCTGGCTGCCAGAGTGCTGGCAGGACAGACAACACCACCGAGTCTGGCTTGGGGATGTGCCCCACTCACTGGCCTGCTTCCCTCATGGCCTTCTGTGATGCTGTCCTTAGTGACTCTCCTGTGCTTGCTTTTTTTTTTTTTTTTTTTTGGCCGAATAGGAATGGAATTCTGGCCCTTGTGCTTGCCAGGGAAGCACTTACTCCACAGAGCCATCTCCCCAGCCCCTCTCCTGTGCTTTCTTGCGTACTCCCCATTTTGTGCCTCCAGGACAGAAAGCTGGCATGGACTATGGTTTCAAGACAGTGTCTCCTGCAGTTCTAAGGTGGACTCTGGGGGGCTGGCTCCTTTAAGGTACCCCTCGGGAAACCAAATCCATGGCACCCTCTCTTTGGGTCCCTCCTCCTCTAGTGATGAGTGAGCTCACCTCCTGGAGGCCTGTTTCTCCTGCACACTCTCCCTCTCCCAGATGCCCCACACAGAGACCTGAGTCACAGGCTCTCCACCTGCCATGTAATGAGCTGCCAGCTCTTCAGGATTTTATCTCAGTAATGCTTATAGTTCTCATTCTCCATTTATCTTTGGCTAGGGTTATTTTAACTCCCCCTAACTAGACTGTTTGTCCTCTTACACAATGCGCCGGATTAATCCTTGCAAAGCATGAAGTCACTCCCTTGGTTGGTTTCCTCTGAAAACAAAATATAGGAGGAGTCCTGGGGCTTGCTGGCTGAAGTCGTCTCCCCTCTGCTTCCTCAGGGTTTCAACTTTTCAGATACCTCCTCTTTCCCACTGCAAGCGAGCATATCAGCCCCTTGTCAAGGGGCCTGTGTTTCTCACCTCCCACTTTTCCTCCCTCCCTCCTTCCTACTTGCTCCCTCCTTCCCTCCTCCCTACCTGCTTCTTTTATTCCTTTTTTCTTCCTTTCTTCCTCTGTTTTTCTTTCTTCCCTCCCTCCTTTCTTTTTGTTTTATTTGTTCTTTGGTACTGAAAATTGAACCCAGGACTTTTAGAATGAATTATATTTTTAGACCTTTTATGTTTTATTTTGAGACAGAATCTCACTAAGGTTCTGAATTGCAGCTGGGCTTACTAGCGCACACCTGTACTCCCAGATCTTGGGAGGCTGAGGCAGGAGGATCACTGTGACTTCAAAGCCAGTCTAGACTATATAGTGAGTTCAAGGACCACCTGAACTACATATCAAGACCCCATCTCAAAATAATGAAATAAAATGAAACATTGCCCAACTGCTCAGGCTGGGCGATGGAGCTTGTGATCCTCCACCTCAAGCTCCCAATGCTGCTGGGATTACAGGTATGCGCCACCAGGCCCAGCTTCAGGTTTCTGGGACTTCTTTCTTAGAAGTCAGCCTGTTCAAAGTCCAGCAACCCTTCAGGTACCTGCCCAGCCCCCGTTAAAGATGTGGGTTCCCATGTTCTGCCACGAATGCCCAGCTTCTCAACCTCTCTGTCGATCCTCTCTTTAAAAATAGTTGTGATACTTTGAGATCCATGGGGACATTTTAGTAAGGTTTTTTTTGTTTTTTTTTTTTTTTTTTTTTGGTATAGGGAATTGAACTCAGGACTTTGCACTTGCCAGGCAGGCTCCTATGCTTTTGAGCTATGTCCGCAGCCCTGAGATGTACATTTAAAGAAAGCACCTAGAATGGAAGAGAAGAAGAGAATACGGTGGGCTAACTCTTGATCAGCTTGAGTGGGGACACCCAGCTGACGGGAGTCACCTGAGGATTGTTGTCAGCAGCATGAAGGATGGAGGGGAAGATGGCGCACCGCTGGTTCTCTTGGGGAAGCTTGTCACGCTGGTTTTCCTGACACGAACTCGGCCGTTCTCACCCTCAGAGGAGCTTGGATCCTCACTGTTGCTGAGGACGGCTGTGGTTCACTTTGGGAGAACTCTGGTCCTTTCCTTGAGCGTCTTCCTAGCTCAGGTTCAGGTCCCTCAGCCGCTGGCACAGATCCTTCCTCCTGCTGGCCTGGGCTTTCCAGCTTCCCCCGTTGGCCTTTGGGCCTTCCCAGCACCACCCAAGAAACAGACCTGCATTAGAGGTATGGTGGGCTCTAGGCCTTCTGCTGGATTGCTAGGGCCTCTTGATCGGACAGATCTCTTGCATTCTTTTGCATTTGACTTTTTGGGTGAATGTTATAAAATATTCCTATAAATTATGTGTCTTGTATTTAACTGATTCCCTTGCAAGCCCTGGCTACAAGGAAGGAAGGAGGGAATTAACTTAGAGCTGGGCATGCTGCACATCCATAATCCCAGCACTCTAGAAGGCTGAGGCAGGAAGATTGAAAATTTGAGCCCAGCCTGAGCCATTTAGGACTTAGCAAGACCCTGTCTCAAAATAAAACAATCAGGAGGACTATGGATGTAGCTCAGGGTGGCTTCAACACACACACACACACACACACTCATGCACACAGCACTTGGCATCACACCCCTCACAAAGCCAATGCAATGTACAGTGTAGCTGTCATCTGAAAGCCATGCCCAGCCTGGCTGTCCAAGAGAACGCTTCCTGGGCCCTCATTTTTATGATAGCATTCCGTCACTCATTATTCATGTATAAATCTGTCCTCACGCCTGATAATGACCTCTGAGAGGTAGGGATGCGTTACTTATTTTACATGAGTCACACACATACTTGTGCCTGGAACTGAACTGAGCGTAGGCAGAATGAGTCACGCAGGCGCCTCGGCCACGTTGCCACTGTGGCCCCACAGTGCCCTCTGGTGGAGCGCTGTGGCGAGGACGACCCGCTGCGCCTGCACACAGTCCTGAGGGCGAGCGACACCTACCGCCCCGAGGGAGAGCCTTAATGTTGACACAGCCGTGGACCGTGGAGTCGGGGTTGGAGTCGTGCAGGCCAGTGTGCGTGGGTGGACGGTCGAGAAGCTAGTTTTAAATCTTTGCATGGTTGCTTGTTTCTCCCTTGCAGATAAAATTCAAATTGTTTATAAATGGACCTAACAGTAGTCAGCATCAGCAAGACTTTCCAGGAAGCGATTTTCTAAGTAATTCCAGTTTGAGCCTCAAGAAAATCCCCCTCCCCCTGTGCAGCTCCAGGCAGGCCTGGAAAACCGCTCTATCAGAAGCACCTCAGAGGCCCTGGGAGCTGGCTGTGCTGTCCTTGCTGTTACCTCCTACAGAGTTTCTGGCAAAGAAAAAGGAGGAGAGGGCGGAGGGAGCCAGGGGTATCTTTCAGGCTGATGGAGGGAAAGCTGATGCCTTCTTTTTATTATGAAAAATTCTAAACATGTAAGAATTTCAAAAGTCTGAATTTATGTGAACATTCACAGACTTTATCGTGTGGGGTTAGTCTGGGGGACTACAGGATGAAGGTGGCTCTGGGTCCCTGAGCGGCTTCAGCACCCTTGGGTCTCCGTGAAGAGCCAGCCTGGGCCCGCACTGCGGGCCTACACCTGCGAATCAGGCCTGCCACAGTCGTGGCGCTTCCCAGGCCTCTGGCTGGCTGCTGACAGGATTCGGCCCTGTGAAAAGTTCTAAGACTAAATTTTCATTTTGTAATCATGTAAATTCTGAGTCTTCTTTTGAAAAAATGTAAAATGCTTTTAGATCCAGAAAAATCTGCTTCTCATGGCTCATTTTTAGATATTCAGTGTGGCATTGCCTATAAGAAGGGACACTCCGTTCAGAGGACCACCTTGTTTCTGTACAACACAAGTACTATGTCCGGGTCATAGGTCTCACGTGTGGATGTGAGGATGCATGTGTGTACGTATGAGCGTGCCCCACTCGATCGAGACAAACATGGGCAATGCTGTATTCTCTGTTTTCAGATAGCACTTAAAATCTTGTGTGTAAGCCGGGCATGGTGGCGCATGCCTGTAATCCCAGCACTCGGGAGGCTGAGGCAGGAGAATTGTTGTGAGTTCGAAACCAGCCTGAGCTACAAAGTGAGCTTAAGGCCAGACTGAACTGCATAGTGAGACCCTGTCTCAAAAAGACAAAAAAAAAAAAAAAAAATCTTGCGTGTAGGGCCAGCGAGACAGCTCGGCAGGCTGCAGGCCTCTCCCCTGGGCACACCGAGCCACAGAGTCTGGGCACAGTGGCACACACCTGCAACTGCAGCGCCGGGGAGGCTGAGCTGCACAGTGAGACTGTGTACCAAATACATAATAAATTAATAAATTATTTAATAAAATAAAATCCTTTTTTTTGGGCAAAGCACTTGTTGAGCATGCTTGAGGCCCTGGGTTTGATCCCCAATACTGTATACACACACACACACACACACATACACACACACACGGAGATGTTTTTCAATTACCAATATGTTAGAATAAATCACTGTGCAGTAGTTTATTAGATGTCTAGTTGTTCTGTAACAGAACACTGAACAAATGAAGCCTTGTTGGCCATAAAGTAAAAAGCACATATACTAAGGATTTTACCAATTTTGTAAGATTAATACTTGGAATGCATTTTGATAGAATCCATTTTCTCTCTTTCTTCTTCTTTTTTTTTCTTTTTGCAGAGCTGGGGATTGAACTCAGGCCCTTGCACTGGCCAGGTAAGCACTTATTCTACTGAGCCATCTGCCCATCCCCTCTTTTGTCTTTTTGAGGCAGGGTTTTACCCTGTAGCCTAGGTTGATCTCAAACACAACAATCTTCGTGCCTCAACCTTCTAAGTGCTGGGATTATGAGTGTGCCACCATGCCCAGCTGAACATTTCATTTTTCCTTTTTTATTCTTCAGGTTTTTTTTTTTTTTTTTAACTCCAGTTAAATATTTCTAACAGTGATGATGTCTAGGCCAAAATTGCTTTGAAAAAAAATGAGGAACTCATTGGTACAAGGTCTTACTATGCAGCTCAGACACACAGTGATCATCCTGCCATAGCCTCCCAGTGCTGGGGTTACAGGTGTGTGCCCCCATGTCTACCATGTCGAACTCAGGTCCTTGCTCTGGCCAGGCAGGTGCTTGGGCCACTGAGCTATCTCCCCAGCCTCCAAGACTGCCTTTTAACAAGTTTTACCAATTTGTATGGAACCTTGAAAGGTGGTTATTATATAAATAACCTCAAAAACATATAGCAAAAAATAGCAAAATGCAATAAAATAATGAGGATGATGTTTGAGATTGTCATAGATTATTATGTAAGAAAATGAAGCAACCCAATACCCTTCAGGGGGTGGCTGGATTAAAATGAGGTATATAGACACAGCCTTTTCTCTGTTCCTTGCCAATACTTAACTCTTTTTTAAGGAATAGCCATCGTACTAGGTTTGAGGTGGTACCCGATTGTGGTTTTGACTTGTATTCCCCAGATGATTAGTGAGACTGAGTGTTTTATCTTATAAATTATGGCAATTTCCACGTCTTCTTCTTCTTCTTTTTTTTTTTTTAACTTTTTTTGAGATGGTCTCACTGTAGTTCAGGTTGGCCTTGAGCTTACTCTGTAGCTTGGCTGGTCTTGAACTTGCAAGGATCCTCCTGCCTGCCCAGTGCTGGGATTCCAGGTGTGCACTACCGTGTCCGCCAGAGTCTTCCTTTGAGAAAGGCCTCCAGACACTCGCCCTGCTACCCCTGTTTTTCCCTTTGGCAGTGCTGGAGAATGAACCCAGCTCCTTGCTCGGCAAGTGCTCTGCTCCTGAGCTATACGGTGTTTTATGGTGCCTTTGCCTACTTATACCAAACCCCCCTTATGGCTGAGAGAGATTCCAGGGCGTGTTTGTTGGACCTGAGTGCAATCCGCCCTGTCAGGGAGGGCTGCTGTGCCGCTGCTGCCAGCCCTGTGTTCAGGGCAGAGGGGCGGCACTGATGCCGCAGAAATCAGCAGCGCTGGGCCCTGTGCTCCCTCTGTACAGCCAGCTGTGGAGGTCGCACCAGCCCCCTAGGGCTGGGGACCCCATCTCTGTGCCCAGGAGGGACCCCTTCAGAGACTTCAGCGCTGCAGAGGACCCCTGAGCCCTATCTTTGTGTTGTTCTCCAGAGGCAAAGGGAGCACCTCGGGCCGCCCAGTCTTCTGGGTTTGTTGGAAGGGAAGCAAAGTGGTCTGGCTCCCCTTCTCCTGCTCTCTGGGTGGGGACATCGCTGTCTAAATTTGTGCACATCAGAGCCTGTTACATAGATAGCTAAGTCAGGTAGGACTACTGAGGGCAGTGAGACAGGGCTGGGCCCTGGAGAGGCCAGTAAGGAAGACAAACGTGGTTGCAGGCACCTTCCCTGAAGGCCAGGCCTCAGAACAAGAGGAGCTGCTCGCCCAACCACTTCCCCTAGGGCTGACCAGTAGGCATCAGACACCGTGGGGACCATGGGGACCGCTGCTGGGAGCTGCTGAAGCTGGAAATGGGTCTGATGTGGGAGGGCTCACTGCCTACAGCAGTCAGGCCACCTCAGTCTTGAGAAAACACCCTGCCTGGACAGTGAGAGACTGGTCAGTAGGCAACCTTGCCTCTTGTACCTGAGCAGAGGTATAATGAGTACACACCCCTACTGTTGTTCAGGGGCCTTTGCCAGTCAGGCAGGGCCACCACCTGACCAGCTCTTGTCTCTTGTCTACCTTTTCCTCATTCCTGCCACTGTTTCTCCCTGGGGTATTCCCAGAGTCCTACAGAGGACCAGACCTCCTCCACCACCACTTCCAAGCCAGTTGTCGTCGGTCTGTGCACTTGTTTCTCCTTTGATCCCCATTTCACCAATATTCCATAAGCAACTATACTTACTGTTTCACCATAGTCTTGTCCCACCTCATACCCACCTTGTGATTTGCCATTGGGTCAATACCACCTAAGCGACTACATTTCTATCTTTGTGATCGGTTACCATACTGTTCCACCTGAAGCCCACCTCACCTTGTGGCTTTGTTCAACAAACACCCCCCAAAAAGCTGGGCTGGTAGGCACCCTACTCTCTGGGCCCCTTCTGTGCCTCGTAGACAGAAGTTCTTCCTCTCAATAAACTCTTTCTACTCTTAACCTCTACTGTTCCTAGAATTCATTCCTCGACTTTAGAGAACACAAACTTCCAGGAAGTGAGTTTTCTCACGCACTGCCTCACTCTCTGGGCCAAAACCTAAGCTCCCATGCACAGTCCCAGGATGATGACCGAAAGAGAAGCGAATGTTTATGGAAGAGCTCTTCCGTGAAGCGGAGCGCAGGCCTGAGAACAGCCTGGGCGGCAGGGGGAGCCGCTGAGTCTGTGGACTGGGAGAATAAAGGGCAGGAGAATACAGAAGCAGAGTCCTCCAAGCCAGCATCTGAGAGGCAGGCTGTTCCCTACACGCACCGCCTTTCCTCTCACCCCTCCTCAAAGTAGGTGGAAGGAGGGGAGGTAAAAGAATCACGATGTTGCACACGCACAGCCACGATGTTTTATAGCTTTCCACGATGAAATAATCATTATGTACTGTAAACATGTACTTTTTTTTTTTTTCAGAAAAAATTGAACTCAGGCCCTTGTGCTTTCCAGGCAAGCACTCATTCTACTGAACCATCTCCCCAGCCCCACAAACATGTACTAATAAAAATAGTTTTTTTGTTATTTTTCCGAGACAGGGTCTCACTATGTAGTTCAGGCTGGCCTAAGTTCAGCTGTGGTCCTCCTGCCTCAGCCTCCTGAGTGCTGGAATTACAGTTGCACCCCACTATGCTTGGTTGCAAATGATTTTTTTAAAAAAAGAGGACCCTCACAAGTGACACTGACACCTAGGTCTTCAGCAGCTCGACAAGGAATGCCTCTGGCATTGATAAGAGCAGTCAAGGCAGATGACCCGGAGGAGCATGGCATTTGTCATGTGGAAGGACTGACGGGCAAATCTGGGGAGAAAAGCCAGTAACAAAGCTTCTCGACCTTCTTCCCCTCCAAGGCAGCTGCCCACATCCCTGGCTCCTCCATGAGCCCTGTGCTGCCTCACCGGCCGTCAGGCGACTCAGTGAAATGCCATCCTCTCTAGGCTTGAGCAGTAGGTGACTGCCCCAATGGGCTGTGCCACTTCCAAGCGGTCTTTGAGCATAAGAATGCAAAGAAAGTCATTGATTTAGCACACCGGTGTCACCATATTACAATTCCTTAAGGAAAACATCATAATGGCATACAAGTTGTAATGCTTGTGGTGGAGCAGTTGTAAACACATATTAATATACCGACAATGAACTGCTGAGCCCTGAAGAAAAGCCCCAGGTACAAATTACTTGAAATTTGGTGCTCAGTAGTAATTATTTTTTCCTGTATTTTAGGGAAGGGTCTCCAGGGTGTTCGGGGTCTTACTACTAGATTGGACTCATAGTGATTCTGTTTACAGCCTCCCAAGTGCTGGGATTACAGGTGGCCACTACCACGCCCAGTCTCAATTGCCATCTCTGAGCACCCAGGGGTCGGGGCTGGCACAGCAGGCCCAGGGATCAAACCCCCATCCCCTGTGCCTGCTTGCAGGTGCTTTAACCTGCTGAGCTATTTGGCCGATCCAATCAGTAGTAATTTTTAATTGGTATGCATAACATGTATAGCCCAAGGGGGCAGGAGGAACTGGCACAGACCAGCAAGCTGTGGAAAGGCAACGTGGCTGAATTTCTTGTGCCTGGGCGCAGGCGGGCAGAGAGCGGTGCGAGATCTGCTGCCTTGAACACAGGGAAGTGTGTCCCTGCCATGGGGCTGGTCAGCAAGGCATGTGGCTGCAGACCTAAAGCCTTTATGGACAGCAAAACTATTTAGAAATACTATAGGCATTCAGACAGGGCCAGGCCCGCGGAAGACAGCAGTGGCTGGAGGAGAGGTCTTTGAAGGTCCCATGTGCATCCCCCAGGGAGGGACAGCGAGATTGATATTCCACAAAGGTATGAATTACCTTTGGTGAGGACACCAAGCCTTCCCTTCCAGAAAAAGTCCTGGGCCAGGGAGATGGCTCAGTGGAATAAGCACTTGCCTGGCAAGCACAAAGTCCTGAGTTTAATCCCTGGTACCACAAAAAAAAAAAAGGAATTCCAGAAAAAATCCTGTAGGTGCCCTGAAGCTTGCTACTGACTTGCTTTCCCATGTGATCCCCATTTAATCAGTATTACCTGAATGACTGTACCGACCCCTTGTTCCCAGGGCTCTGTGTTCTCAGGCTGGCCTTGCTCTGGCCCCAGATGTGTAGTCAATCTCCAGCTCAGCCACTCCCTGCTGGACCCCTCTCTCTCTTAGAAGCTTTCCTTCCCCCAATAAATATTTTCTGTTCTTAACCTCTGTTGCTCCTTAGAAGTCATTCTTCAGTCTTGGGGACCTCAAACTTGATATATCAGATGTCTAGCAGGTTGGCAGTTGGACTCTCTTCCTTGTATTATCTGGATTATGTGGTGGTCTTGTTGATAGAGGGAATGAAACTACCTGAAAGGTACCTTGGGCCGAGCTTGTGTTCTCTAAAACCTAAGAATGAAGTTTAGAAACAATAGAGGTTGAGAGCAGAATATATTTATTAGGGAAAAGAAAGCTCCCATCTGAAAGAAGGACAGAAGGGGGCTCCCGAGCGGGTTGCCCACAAAGCTGTGTCTTCCAGGGATATTTATAGAGTAAAACCATGTGGTGAGGCGGGTCTAAGGTGGAGAACATGGGAACTCAGTTGGGCATGAGGTGGGACAAAACTATGGTCAACCAATGAGATCACAAACACCGCTGCTCAGGTAAAACTGATTAAATCCAGGACTGAATGGGGAAGTGAATCATGCAGCCAGTGGGCATGGTAAGCAGGCATGAATACAGAACCCAGGCTTTTCCTGTAGGGGGCTGAGTTAGTGACTTCCAGATATCCGTAAACTAAGAGACTTGTTTAGAATCTCAATCCCGGATACCATCTGTTATGGTCTGTGTCTAGTTGTCCCCCCAAAGCCTCATGTAGTCATGGGGTGGGGACTTCTAGAATTTGTGATGAACTCATGATCCACTGAGATTATGTGTGATCCAAGGCTGGGATTATGGGTTTTAGTACTGCTGGGATTATGGTTGAGCACTTCCCCCAGCCGGGGGCAGAGAGCCTGCATGTAATATAACAGACAGAGACGGGCTTCCTTTAGCTATTGCTCTCTGTTGCACTGCTGTTCCGCTGCCATGGAGTGCTGCTCTCTGCCATGTGCCCCTCTGCCTTGGAGCCAGCTGAATATGGACTGAAGCTTCCAGTAACTGTGAGCTAAATAAACCTTTCCTTCCTTCGTTTTGGGTGTTGGGTATTTCTTTTTTTTTTTTTTTTTTTTTGTCTTTTTGAGTCAGGGTCTCACTATGCAGTTCAGGCTGGCCTTAAGCTCACTTTGTAGCTCAGGCTGGTCTCGAACTCACAACAATCCTCCTGCCTCAGCCTCCCGAGTGCTGGGATTACAGGCCTGCGCCACCACGCCCGGCTGGTGTTGGGTATTTGTCTCAGCAACAAGAGAAGAGTAACCAAGACACCATCTTTAGGGAGGCTTGTGGCTGCATTTGTTTACTCTTTTGTCTTGGGATCCCGCCAAGAACAGGGGTCTGCCTCTCCCAAAGCTGGGAAGTCATCCAGTCTTCCACACTGACTCCCTGAGGGCCTAGTCCTGCCTGCCTATAATATTTCTGCCTAACTTGGCTGCCACACTGTGCCATCCCTGTAATAGTGCTGCTCCACTTACACGAAATATTCAAAAGAGGCAAACCCAGAAATAAAGGCAAGAGATTTATGGCTGCTCACAATTGAGCTTTGGGGACGAGTGTGAGCGCTAGCGTGGAGTTGCAGGTGTCCTTACCTTTGTCTTACCCCTAAATACTGCAGCATGCACCCTAAAGAATAAAGACATTTTCCTATAAACCCACACAGCTCTCTGCCTAGAAAAGTAAACTGTTCAATGAGGTTGCCCAATATTCAGGTTCGGGTTTTTTTTTTGATTTAGGAGTTGAACACAGGACCTCGTGCTTGCCAAGCAGGCACTTGTGCTGTTGAGATACCTCCCCGGCCCGCAGATATTCAGTTCATAACCCAAGTTCTCCAAACTGTCTCAGAAGTGTCTTTTATAACTGTTTCTTTTTAAACTAAAGTCTGATTGTTATTAATAGATTGCATTACACTAAGTCTCTTAAGCTTCTTTTTTTTTTTTGTGGAAATGGGGATTGAACTCTGACCCTTACACTTGCCACGCAAGCGCTTATTCTACTGAGCCATCTCCTGGGCCCCTTAAGCTTTTTTTGATAAAAAATGATTCCCATAATATAGTGGTGCCTCATTCATGAATTTAATTCATTCCATGATTCTGGGGAAGACGCCATGGTCGCACCTGTCACCCTACGCAGAGTCTGTGGGTGGGTGCAGGATTCTGCTGAATGCTTCTAATAGCAAACTGAATTGTATTACTGTATTTCAGTGGTTGTTTATGATGTTTGTGGTAGTGGTGCTGATGTTTTTGTGACACTAGCTTTTAAAGAATTCAGCCCTATTTTCTTTTCTTTAAAAAAAAAAAATCAGTGTGTTTTTACTGACCTGTATAGAAATGTAAATTAAAACTTCACTGAGATTCCACCTTACCCGAGAAAGATTGGCCAAACATCAAGAAATCAAATAGTAACCAGTGCTGGAAGGGCTTGGGGTAGGGGCACACGGCTCTCTGCACTGGTGGTGGCAGTGGTGGTGGCAGTGTAGACTGAGGCAGCCACTGCAGAGATTCCTCAAAAGCAAACTAGCTGGGTCTGTAATAAGCAAGTTCAAGGCCACCATGAATTACAAGGCAAGACCCCCTCTTTTGAAAAAAAATCAAACGCTAGAAACCAAAACTAGAGGGTCAGGGAGATGGCTCAGTGGCATAAGCACCTGCTCGGCAACCACAAGGTTGTGAGTTCAATCCCTGGTACAAAAAGGAAACACTAAAACTAGAGATTCCATTTGACTCAGCTATTCCCCTTCTAAGTATTTCCCCAAAAGATACAGGGGTCATCATCCTTCGGAGAAAAGGAGGGCTGGGGATACAGCTCATCAGAACGGCGCCCGCTTGGCAAGTAAGCGCAGGGTCAGGAGTTGTTAGGTTTTTCAGCAGCACAGTAAAAAGGAAACATAAAAGAAGCCTTTATTAACTCTAAAGACATGGAGAGAATCCAGGGGAGGTGAGGGGGATCCTCTGACCTGAGACAAAAAATGCTGAGACTTCTATGGACTTTTGCTGGGGGTGGAGTTTGAGGGGCAGTTTCAGTTACACATAAGGAGCTGACTGGAGGCTGCCCTGTGAGCACAGGAAAGGTATCCAGGACCCGTGGGGAAGGAGGAGGAAGTGGCCATTGGCAAGATAATCTGTCGTTTTGGGGCTTCAGCCCTGTTAGATGACCATTATAATAATTCAGCCATTCATACTAGGGCCAGAACCTATTGATGTAGGCAGCTAAATTAGACAGAAATACAGGCAATCAGACGGGGCCAGGCCCTCAAGGAGACAATATGGAGAGCTGACAGATACTCCTGCTGTGGGCCGGGTAATGGGTTAACTCACATTTTAGGCTATAAATGTAAATCTGTGCTTTCTGTTGTAAATGTATCACCCACTGTACTAGGTTGCTTAGTAAATAGGGCTGTTAAGGGCTTTTACTTCTTGTAACCTTCGGCCTTGCAAGGCTGCCTACAGGTACTCAGGTGCAAATTCACCAGAAACTGAAACAAAAGTCCCCGGAAACTTAGAGTAGTGGTCACAATGACTCTGAAAGCATTATTTTGTGTCAGACAATGAATTTGTTTATCAAATTCAATGTGGTTCCAAGTTTAAAACCCCTCCCTGCTTCCTGGGCAAGCCGCCTTTCCGTCCTCAATCCGGGAGCCCTGAGCTCAGTAATAAATGGCTTTCTAAATTCCAATCTGGTTGATCTGGTTCCTATTCTAGGACCCATAACGATGACCTAATCCAATGTGCTGAGGCGGCACTAAGGATCAGACATTCGGCTTGGCTTACAATGCTTTCAGTTCCTCGGCCCCAGGAACTGGGACCTGCGTAATTCCTCACATAGTTTTAGAAGCAAAGTCACAAAAAGCCCCCAGGTGTCAGCTGGTAGCGAGCTGGTGGTGCACTGCAGACGCCACCGGGCACCTCTGCTCCTCCAGTCTGGCTCAGCCCCATGGACTGCCTAGCCTCGGCGGAAATCCCCTCCAGGTTAAGGCTCCCCTGGCCCTCGCCCGCGCTGTGAGCAGGCCCAAGCTCAGCCGCTAGGTCTCTCCCTGAAGTTCACAGCTGCTCCTGCTCAGGTCTCCACTGCTGTTTCCTGAAACAACATTCCATGCGCAGCTCAGGTTACTGGAGAAACTGTCGGTAGTAAGGGAACTCACAATGATACCACGGTCAGCACGAGCAGCCAGCCCGCTGGACACCTACCCCTGCCCCTCACCCCCAGCACCGGGCCCAGGGCCGCTGTCGACTCCCCAGGCGCACAGCGCTGCAGCCGGGTACTGGCAACACACACACCACGATGCCTGCCAACTGGACACCTCTGCACCAGAAAGAAGTCTCAGCTGTCCTTGTTTCTCTGTGTCATTAGTTTCAAATTCAAAATCCCAGATGGGTGCATCTGATCGGCACAGCCAAGGGCACGGCTGACAGCCCAGCTGGCAGCGGACCCAGCATACCAGGTGTCTGCATTTGCACTCCCTAGCCGAGGAATCCCTGAGGCAGGCTCAGGTTCAAACTCGGGATGTGAATCCGAGCGGCAGCTGCAGTGTGGTGTGGAGTAAACGCTGTGGGTGTAGCGGTTCGCACACCCGGTCTGTGGCCAGTGTCCGTCCATATGGCACGGTGCCCCTCTGCCAGCAGGCTGGAGAGGGGCAGCGGGATGGGAAGTTGTCCCCAGCCCCCGCCAGTCAGGACTGTCACAACCACACTGTTGGCACCACACAGTATAACCTAACAGGAAGCGAATGGGCAGGGGCTCAACGAGATAGCGAAAGGCTCAGGAAGCCAGGAGAGAATGACGACAAGGAGCAGGGAGACCCTGCGAAGCTGCCGCACTCTTGAGACGCAGGGTGGGAGTGGAAGACCTCAGCTGCCTGTATCAACTGTCACCGTTAAGGACCAGAGACTCAGCAGAGAAGGTTAAAGACAGGAAGCACAGCTGCTGCATCCGAACGGCAGGCTGATGCGCACAGTGCTTTCAGGTGCGCTGCATTTGTCAGACCAAGTGCCTGTAATGACTCTTCCAGAAGCTTCGCAGGGCACTGGCAACACACATACTCAGGGCTAGGCGTGGTGGCGCAGGCCTGTAATCCCAGCACTCGGAGGCTGAGGCAGGAGGATTGCTGTGAGTTCGAGACCAGCCTGAGCTACAAAGTGAGCTTAAGGGCCAGCCTGAATTGCATAGTGAGACCCTGTCTCAAAAAGACAAAAAAAACCCCAGAAGCTTCACAGGACCCGAGTCACCCTCTTTGCCCTCTGCTTAGGTGCTTAGAAACAGCACAGACAAGTTCTTCACCCATCTCCCTGATGAGACTGGGGGGCGCATGACCCACCAGACCAGGCCGGTGGGGAGCCGCAGGCCAGCTGCAGGCAAGGGGGTCGGTGGTGTCCTGTCGCCCACTAGGTTTCTGTGGCTTGGGCACTTGGGGCTGTTTGTCTTAAAGCCTAAGGAGGACCTCAGCTGCCAGGATTCCGACAGCTGGTGCCACCGTGGACTGCAGGTGGGCTACAGGCTTCTCCCCAGGAGAGCCAGGGTTATGGGCCAACACACAGTAGCAGTTTACTTCCCAGGTTCTGGGAGCTGAGCAGCTCAGGGTCACGGCTCTGGTGACTACCTGGTGGAGACCCTGGTCCTGGGTTATAGGTAGCTGCTCCACACCCCCACCTGGTGGAAGGGTTTGAGGGGGCACTTGGCTGTTAGAATAGCACTAAGGTCATTCCCCAGCTCCAGTTGCCCACCAAGGGCTCCTCCTCCAGTACTGTCACCCTAAGATAAACTTGATGGGGACATGGGCTGTGCCAGGAGATCAAGAGGATATGGTCTGAACTGCGAGGCCCTTTGTGCCCTAGCCTCTGAAATCCGTGTCCCTTCTGCTCTACGGGGGGGGGGGGGTCCTACAGATCACGCAAGAATGTGAACACAGACAGGGTTCCCGTGGCTGCACACCTTGGTCACCAGGGAGGTCGTGGGCAGAAGCAGCAGCCGGCTCAGGGCCCCTGGCTGGCGCGCCTCACACTGTAGACTGCCCTCTTCCCCCACAGAGGCTTCTCACATCATTGTGAGTGGAGGCACAACTAAAACTCCTCCCCCGCAAACAGTCTAAAGCCATAGGAATGCTGGGGAAAAGAATGATTTCTGCTAGGCATGGTGCGCAACCCAGTCATTCCAGCACTCAGGAGGCTGAGCAGGATCATCAGGAATTCGAAGTCAGCCTGGGCTACCAAGTGAGCTCAAAGCCAGCCTGAACCTCATAGCAAGACCCTGTCTCAAAAAGGCAAAACAAAACAAGAATTACTTTTTATAAATCATGTTAGGGCAGAAAAGACTTAAAAGACAAATTTAAAAAGCAACATATTATCTGTACAAATATTTTTACAACAAAGGAGACAAATTGGGAAAAAATTATTTGCCTCAGGGCCTGCCAAATAGCTCAGCAGATTGAAGCACCTGCAAGCAGGCACAGGGCTGGGGTTTGATCCCCAGGCCTGCTGTGCTGCCCCCTCCTCCCCACCCACTGGCATGGCAAATGAGACTGGGTGTGGTAGCACACACCTGTAATCCCAGCACTTGGGAGGCTGAAAACAGGACAATCACTATGATTCTGATCTGTGTAGTGAGACCCCATAGACCCTGTACTAAATTAAAAAAAAAAAAAAGTTTTCAATTAAATACGTCAGTAACACACTAAAATTATTGTTTTTAGATGTTAATAATGAAAACAATACATAGCAAGTCCTTGTCTCAAAATTTAAAAAAAGTCTAAGGATATAGTTCAGTGTGAAGGCCCTGGTTTTATGCTCTAGTACTGCAAAATAATAATTACTGGGGCTGGGGAGGTGGCTCAGTAGAATAAGCATTTGACTGGCAAGCACACGGGCCTGAGCTCAATCCCCGGTTCCGCCAGAAATAAATAAATAAAATAAAAATGAGAGAAGAGCCGGGCGTGGTGGCGCATGCCTGTAATCCCAGCACTTGGGAGGCAGGATTGCTGTGAGTTCGAAACCAGCCTGAGCTACAAAGTGAGCTTAAGGCCAGCCTGAACTACATAGTGAGACCCTGTCTCAAAAAGACAAAAAGAGGGCTGGCAAGATAGCTCAGCGGTCTAAAGCGCCTGCTTGGGCAAGCTCTCAGGGACCGAGGTTCGATCCCCAGCACCACATGCCATGCCAGCCCCTCCCCCCAGGGCGGGCTGAGTTGACCCCC